>CAIGQV010000818.1:27310930-27321277 GCA_903798115.1 Danio jaintianensis | reverse complement strand
AATTTCCAATATTTATGTAATTCTCAAAACTTTTGGCCACGACTGTATATATATATACAACATTAATGCACATTAGTGACGGAAAGTTCGGATCATTTTACTGACTCAGACCTTTGAGTCTCGTTCATCAAAATGAACGAATCTTTTTTTGAGTCATTTCGTTCAATTTGCCAAAATAACATTAAAATGTTACGAGATGGTTCCAAACACATCTACAACTAGCCTAAACGTTGATCACACCACAAACAAGTCATAACCAGAATGCTACTATACTAAGAAAGAGAAAATAATCCTTCATTGTTTACCTGGTGTTTTGTCTATGATTAACTCTGATCACCTCATCTGGCTTGTCTTCCAATTTGAGTTGTTCGTTCACCTGACCCTGACAGTTTCATATAAGCTTAACCAATGCGTACAGTCTGAGCCAGAAACACCCATGTTAGTTCACCTTTTGAGTCTTCCGGTTTTTGAGTCATTCGTTCATCACGTGACAGCATGTAATGAAGAATGAAGAAATGAACGGATCAAATCTTTTTCCGGCTCTAAATGCATATGATTGACTTCTGTCTTTCACGAGATGAACGAACGACTCAAACCTGATAGAGGACTCGAAAGATGAACTAATCTGCACAAATTTGCGCATGCGCGAATGAACGAATCACTCCCTTAGAGGACTCATCGTTCTCATGAGTCACATGAAAAGATTCGTTCAAAATGATCACTAATGCACATCAACTCGCCAGTAACTTTTTTTATGTATGTCACTGTAAGAAAACATCGTAAATAAATCAAACCCTTGGTAACAACTGTGGTTGGAACCAAAGTTCACAGGACTGTGTTCTCTGGAATCCTCTTCAACATTCCAATTGCTTGTTGCCGAACCACGTCATAGCTCATTACCATAAAGTTGACTTGATTTCAACTCTCCTAGACGCCCACACCGGCGAAGACATGCCATGCTGCTCCTCGCTGCTTATCGTCGCCAGCTCCCATTGAATATGAATGACTTCCGGCTACTTTGACGCTATCGCTGCTTTCGGTGAACGCACAGTTAGAGTTTTCACCTGCTGAAGATAATGTCAGCGACTAAGAGGCATTATAAATGTGGAGTTTTAGGATACACAAATGAACACTGTAGTCTCCATAGACTACCTTATTCTAAGAAACCTCTTCTGACATTTTCAGTTTTTCACAGAAATAACATTAGTCCTGTCTGTATCTACAGCCATGCTAAAGCATAGGAGTTTGTAGCCACAATCTCATTTGAATTTAAAGTGACAGTCACCAAAACAGCGCAATTTGGATCAAAGCCTAAAAGTTTTTTAAGTAATAAAAAATATTTGTGAGCTACTTTGAGCTGAAGCTTCACATACACACACTAGGGACAGCAGAAACTTATTTTACACCTTGTAAAAAGGGCCATAATAGGTCCCCTTTAAAACAGCTTACCAAACAAACTTTCTGGAAAATACCTGAGCTGCCATTGGTCCATAGTGATGATGTAATAAGTGGGTGTAGCTCCAGGGCTCCGCCTATGTTACTTGGAAATCCTCTCATCCACTTCCTTTGTTCAGTCCATTGAGGTCAGATATCTGTGAATAAAAATATAAACACTGAATTTCTATGGTAGACATTGAAGTGCAATTCTAATTGAAAACATCACTGATATTGACAACAACGAATATATTTAAATGCACACTAATATGTTGTTAAAATCAGCTTAGATACAGTTTACAAAATGTGATGTGGGAGCAATCGTTTTCCACTATTTTGAAGTTTTATGTTTTAGAAATGGTAACAAAAAACATTTACTTGGTACAAAAAAACAGTACACAGTACAAAGTTGTGTTTGAACTAAGCCGATGTGTATATAATCGGAAAGGAATATTTGGCTCATTCAGTACTCATGTTATAAATTGTCCAGTGGAATACTGGTATTTGTTTATTGTACACTACCATATTAGTCAAACATCTTTTTTTGTTTATTTTAATGAATGAATAAATTAATATATTTTAATATTATCCCCTTAAAAGGGGCTGAGCCTACCTAAACTGAATATCCTAGAATCACCCCTACACTGTAAAAATTCTAGGGTTCCACACAAGTCCTTCATATTGTCCCAACACAAATTTATTAAATTAACTTAATTGATTTTACAAATTTAAGTGGATTAAATATACAACCCCAAATCAGAAAAAAGTTGGTAGAGTATGGAAAAAGTAAATAAAAAAAGTAGTTATTTCTTTTATTTGGCCTGCCTGCAGTCCCGACCTGTCTCCAATAGAGAATGTGTGGCACATTTTGAAGCTCAAAATGCGACAACGAAGACCCCGTACTGTTGCCCACCTTAAGACTTGTTTGCAGGAAGAATGGGACAAAATTACACCTGAAACACTTCATCGCTTGGTGTCTTCAGTCCCTAAACGTCTTTTAAGTGTTGTGAAAGGGAATGGCAACATTACAAAGTGTAAATGCTTTACTGTTACAACTTTTTTTTAAATGTGTTGCAAGAACCAAAATTGGAATATGTGTTTATTTTGAAAACTAACAAACAATAAAAATAATGAGGAATGCGTAAATTAATGTTTGTTGTATTGTCTGCAATGAAATACAAGTCAAAGTAAATTTAGAAATCACTACTTTCTTTTTTTATTTGCGTTTTCCATACTCTCCCATCCTTTTCTGATTTGGGGCTGTAAAACGATCAAGTTGTCCCAAAAAAAAACCTCAAGAATTGTGTTGATTCAGCTCATTTTAAATAAGCACTGTAGTCAACATTTGGAGTGGATCAAAACCTTTTATCAAAGTTGTCTTAAAACTACTCAACAACACCCATTCTTGTTTTAGGACAACTTAGAAAAATGTTTTTGATACACTTCAAATGTTGACTACTCTAATTTGAACAACCAGTTAAAATCATGTTTTAAATGTGGTGTAAATAAAACTTTACAGGTAAAAGATTAAATTCTTTTGTGTATTTGTCAGTCTGGTAAGTGGTAAAAATTAGGAAGATTTACCAAGTTTGGTGTTAAAAGGGATATTGATTCAACTCAAAATGCTTAAATCTTTAGGTATGTTGCTTTATGACGGAGATACATTTCTCAGAAGCAACTTACTCAGTTAAAACAGGGCGTTTGATAAAGTTCCTGGAGAACTGGCATCTGTAAATTCTCAAAAGTTGTTTGATTCACAGGAACATTTTGATCCTATAGTGCAAAAACTCCTTCCTAAGATTTAGACAGAATACAAGGCAGTGAAAGCGCTACTCTAATGGATGTTTGATGAAACAGGATTTTTTTTTTTTCAGAGAGCGCATCTCTTGTCTAAAATAGGCAGCTGTTTCGCACACTCTATTTTTTGGCACCTCTGAACAAGAAAAGCCCATCAAAGTTTTTCAAGGCAAACACAAGCTCACTTCTGAAATGAGCTCAACAAACCGAATCAGATCAACGCATCTTGCGCTCGCTGATTGCTTCAACACCTCACAGTCCACAATGATCTTCTAATAATCGAACTGCATAGAAAAACAAAGGCCTTTAAATTCCCATTAATGAATCGCATATTTCATTCATTCTTTATCAGGGGTTGCCACAGCGGAATGAACCACCAACTATTCTAGCATATGTTCTACACAGCAGATACCCTTCCAGCTGCAACCCAGTACTGGGAAACACCCATACACACTCACTGACACACACACACTCATACACTACGACCAATTTAGTTTATTAAATTTACCTATAGAGCATGTCTTTGGACTGTGGGGGAAACCGGAGCACCCGGAGGAAACGCCAATTGCCCCAGTCGGGACTCAAACCAGCGACCTTCTTGCTTTGAGGCGACAGTGCTAACCACTGAGCCACTGTGCCACCCTGAATCACATATTTCCCATACAAAAATCGAATATATCCAATATACTGTATGCAAATCACACATGATGTACAAGTTGTGGTGACTATTTGTCATTCCATTTTTTTACAGTGTAAGCAGAAAAACATATTCAGTAGTAAATTACCGTGCAATGCTGTTGTTGACATCTGAGTCTAATGGCATACAAGTAACTGATGAAAAAGTGACCAGCGATCTAGCCTGTGCAGATCTCTGGAGAACTACACATTTGCCACTCTAATAAACTACCACTCCCATCATGCACCTCACACACACACCAGTTCCTGATTCCTCCTGATTACACACACGGCTGAAAAAGATGATTTTCTGCATACCTCGGTTGTAACGATTGGTTATTTAAGTTACTGTTGCCTTTCTATCAGCTCAAACCAGTCTGCCCATTCTTCTCTGACCTCTGGCATCAACAAGGCATTTGCACCCACAGAACTGCCACTCACTGGATATTTTCTCTTTTTCAGACCATTCTCTGTAAACCCTAGAGATGGTTGCGCGTGAAAATCCCAGTAGATCAGCAGTTTCTGAAATACTCAGACCAGCCCGTCTGGCACCAACAACCATGCCACGTTCAAAGTCACTTAAATCACCTTTCTTCCCCATTCTGATGCTCGATTTGAACTGCAGCAGATCGTCTTGACCATGTCTACATGCCTAAATGCATTGAGTTGCTGCCATGTGATTGGCTGACTAGAAATTTGCATTAACGAGCAGTTGGACAGGTGTACCTAATAAAGTGGCCGGTGAGTGTATATGCAACACGTTACTGCTTGTTAAATCAGTCTCCAAATTACAGTTCAAATACCAGATCAATAAATGTCTCAATTATTAAAAGGTCTTTTTCCAAATCTATTACATGTTGATAAAGGAACACATGCTGCCTTTTACCTGAGGCTTAAAATCTGTTGCCAGACGGAGATGGGCTAAAAGACGGATTAGATAACCTCTCAGCCCAGAGAAGATGGCATTTATAATAACAGAAAGTCCTCAAACAGGTGATTAGGAGGATAATGTGAGAGCTGTAAGACTGCCACATTTAATACAGAGGAAATTATTTATGGCGGCGTTAATGTTCACAGAAACACTGAGGCTGTGTGTGTGCATTGTGATCTGACGGGAAGATCAAAACTAAAAGGAGGGAGAAGAAATATAGTTCTTTGAAGATGTTAAGAGCAATTAGCATTCAGTTGAGAAAATGATTTGAATGATGGGCTTTGAAATCAGCTACATTTTATATGCAACGTTTAAATGAAGTCTTATTTTATGGCTAGTATTTACATGTTTCAATTTCTACCATGTGCCAAAATCAAACCCAAATAATATGCACATATACAGTTGAAGACAAAATTATTAATCCTCCTGTCAAATGTTCATTGTTTTCTAAATCTTTCCCAAGTGATGTTTAACAAAGCAAATACATTTTCACAGTATTTTCCCATTATATATTTTTATTCAGGAGAAAGTCTTATTTCTTGTAGTTTGGTTGGAAACATATGTTAAGGTCAATATTATAATTCCCCTTAAGGAAGTATTATTATTATTATTATTGGCTACAGAACAAACCATTGTTGTCCAATGCCTTGCCTAATTAATCTAATTTGCCTAGTTAACCGTTAAGCTTTGAAATGGCACTAATATGTTGCAAAATAACTAGTAAAATATTGTGTACTGTCATCAAAATAAGACAAAAATAAACAAAAAGAGACAAAATAAATGAGTTATTACAAATTCTCTCTGAAAACCCCTCCACTATATAAAAAAACTGAAAATAATAATAATGTGAATAATAATTTATTATTTTAAAATTTATCTTCAGATTTTGTCTTCAGCTGTATGTATATGCATGTAGCAAATAAAAGAATATGGAAATATTTTCACTCAGAAATGTAATATATATATAAAACACAAAAATAAGTTGTACAAAACACAACATAAAATTTTAATAAACTCTAAGCTGAAATTTGCTGTTAGTCTTTTAAATGATGAGAATTACATGATTGCTAAATGGGGGCTATATAGTTTTGGCTTCATTTTCACCTCAAACTAAGGCCAAATCTCAATTGTTGCATTATTGATAAATTTTGATAAATTGATAAATTAAGATTATTTAAAAAAAGTTCAAATCAAGTCAAATTAAATCAAATCAACCTTTATTTATATACCACCTTACTTCAACCAAAATTGACCAACAGTAAAACAAATTACACAACTTTTACACAACATTCATTCATTTTCCTTCTGGTTAGTCCCTTATTTTTTAGGGGTTGCCACAACGGAATGAACCGCCAATTATTCCAGCATATGTTCTACGCAGCCGATGCCCTTCCAGCTGCAACCCAGTACTGGGAAACACCCACACACTCTCACATTCACACACACTCATACACTACGGCCAATTTAGTCCATTCAACTCACCTATAGCGCATGTCTTTGGACTATGGGGGAAACTGGAGCACCCGGACGCCAACATGGGGAGAACATGCAAACTCCACACAGAAATGTCAACTGGCCTAGCTGGGACTCGAACCAGTGACCTTCTTGCTGTGAGGCGACAGTGCTAACCACTGGTCTAAACATCCAACACTCCTAAAATGACCTGCTTGTATAAAACATCCTCTTGTGGCCTTAATTTCAACAAATTTCATGACGTTCTTTAATATACAACACTGTATTTTTCCATAGAAGCTTTGCCGTTTATCTTGTCACTCTATGCTGTCACTGTTCAATGAAAGTGTCTCAACTTAATGTACAATCAATATAAACAATTACATGCTAACATCTTTCAGTACGCTTTATATAGCGCAGCTCATTATTATTTTATGATTCATACAGAGTAAATCAAGCATGCAATAACGGCTAATGTCAAATTAAATCAGAGTTGATTTAACGTGATCTTCACATTAATAGCTCCTTTCACACATGCACCCTGCATCCAAGCTTGCCTACTTCCATAATATCTATATATTAATAATATGTGAAAAATATGCCCATATTCATAAAACAGTAGATTAAAAAGGACCCAAATTATTTGCTACTTAATGTTTTGATATTTATTTAAGGTTGGATTATTTGTTTTGAGAAATAAAAATGTACTACTTTTATTTTTGCCAGCGCTTATTGTCATTCTTTAGGTGAAAAATTAATCTGTGCAAGTTAATCCACTGAAAAAAAAAAGAGTTTGTTTTGGTAATCTTCAATCAAAGTCTGACTATTTTCTTATACGTTTAGAGTGGCGGTCCTTCTCTGACGATGTCAGTTTGACTGCTTCATCCACAATATTCTTAACCACGCCCCTCTTACCTTTAGTTTGCCACGAGGGAATGATGCTCAAAAATAAAGCCCCGCCCCTACTCAATATTCCGTTTCAGCTGGAAGTACATCAACATAGTGAAATAAAACATCTGGTTCACACAGACTTTAATATGTCAGTTGTGAAACTAATGTTTGCTTCATGGATGAGCATTGGGAGATGTTTACAGAAGAAGAGTTGGTTATATATTGTCTGTATGTATGCATTATTCGAACCCTTTCACAAGTCAAAGTCAGCTTTATTGTCAATTCAACCACATTTACAGGACATACAGTGAATTGAAACTGTGTTACTCTCAGACCCTAGGTCTATAACAGATAATATTATAAATACAATTACACATAATATCTAAAAAAATATAGGTAAAAATAAAATAAAAAATACAATACGGGCAGCGCGGTGGTCGCCTCACAGCAAGAAGGTCACTGGTTCAAGCCTCCGTTGGCATTTCTGTGTGGAGTTTGCATGTTCTCCCCGTGTTCATGTGGGTTTCCTCCGGGTGCTCCGGTTTCTCCCACAAGTCCAAAGACATGCGCTATAGGTAAATTGGGTAAGCTAAATTGTGCATAGTGTATGTGTGTGAATGGGAGTGTATGGGTGTTTCTCAGTGATGGGTTGCGGCTAAAAGGGCATCCGCTGCGTAAAACATATGCTGAATAAGTTGGTGGTTCATTCCGTTGTGGCGACCCCTGATTAATAAAGGGACTAAGTCGAAAAGAAAATGAATGAATGAATATACAATACAATTACAATTAAGGGCACATGGTAAGATGTGCAAACCAGATGCAAATAGTATATAGTGCAAAAAGCTTGTAAGTATGATAAAGTGACAGTGTCTTAATAATATACAGATGTATATACATATACATACACATGTATGTACATACACACATACACATACATACATATATACATACACAAGAGACTGGAGGTTTAACATCTTTTCACACCTCACATTATTATGCAAATAAATACAATGACCATCTAGGACAGGGCTTCTCAAAAAGAATTCAATCCAGACACACCACCATTTCTTATTCAAGAGCACTACAGTTAACATAACACATTTAAGAGGGCGGCACAATGGCTCAGTGGTTAGCACTGTCGCCTCACAGCAAGAAGGTCGCTGGTTTGAGTCCCGGCTGGGCCAGTTGGCAATTCTGTGTGGAGTTTGCATGTTCTCCCCGTGTTTGCGTGGGTTTCCTCCGGGTGCTCCGGTTTCCCCCACAGTCCAAAGACATGTGCTATAGGTGAGTTGGGTAAACAAAAAATTGGCCTCACTGTGTGAATGTGAGAGTGTATGGGTGTTTCCCAGTACTGGGTTGTGGCTGGAAGGGCATCTGCTGCGTAAAACATATGCCTGATAAATAAGGGACGAAGCCGAAGGAAAATAAATGAATTAATGAATGAATGAATAATTGAATCAACACATTTAAGAAGATTGAATATAAAACAATTAATTTTCCCAAACAAATGTTCAAAACTTGGTTGTTTCAGCTCATTTTAAATAAGTAGTTTGAACAGACAGCCTTCTTGCTGTGAGGTGACAGTGCTAACCACTGAGCCACTGTGCTGCCTTTTTTGTGTTCAACAGAAGATAAAGTTTTGTGACAAGTGAATGATGAGTAAACGAAGACAGAATTTTCAGTTTTGAGTGAACTATCCCTTTAAATATAATTTGGTTCTTTATTGCCATTAAGGAACTTTAACATTCATAGAACCTCTGCATTGCACACAGTCTTTTATAATGAAAAACTGGTTCTTTAGGTAATTCAATTAATATACACACCAAGAAAAAAATATTATTCTTTTAATAACCATCGGCTGAAAGGTTTGAATTCACATTTGAATACATTTAATTCTATTTAATTCTGAATACATTTAAATCAAGAAGATATTTGCTCATAAAAGGGAAGAACAATAAAATGATTGCAACTTTTTTATGGTGACTTTAATAAGCCACAAGGCTTAATTCATCCACACCACTTCTGTGACTGACTGGACTAAAGTGCATTATCGGTTCAGCAGGACCAATCACTGACTGTGGCCTGCTCTTCCCGAACTATTCATGCTAAAATCCAGGAAGAGGACAGACAAAGACCATCAGTGACCCGCTCACCCTGATCATTACATCTTTTACGCAACCGCCTTCCAAGAAGTAATTCAGAGCAATCAATGCAAAAACAACCAGGTACAAAAATAGCCCCCACGAACCATTGAAATACACTCTATACACAAGGATTCTTTGTGCTTTGCAAATTAGGCATTTAGAGATTGCTTCTAGCACTCAGTATTATTATAATAATAATAAGCACGGTGGCACAGTGGGTAGCACAATCGCCTCACAGCAAGAAGGTCGCTGGTTCAAGCCCTGGCTGGGTCAGTTGGCATTTCTGTGTGAAGTTTGCATGTTCTCCTCGTGTTCGTGTGGGTTTCCTCCGGGTGCTCCGGTTTCCCCCACAAGTCCAAAGACATGCGCTATAGGTAAATTGGGTAAGCTAAATTGTCTGTAGTGTATGTGTGTGAATGGGAGCGTATGGGTGTTTCCCAGTGATGGGTTGCAGCAGGAAGGGCATCCGCTGCGTAAAACATATGCTGGATAAGTTGGCGGTTCATTCCGCTGTGGCGACCCCAGATTAATAAAGGGACTAAGCCGAAAAGAAAATGAATGAATGAATTTTATATTATATTATATTATATTATATTATGTTATATTATTCATTCATTCATTTTCTTTTCGGCTTAGTCCCTTTATTAATCTGGGGTCGCCACAGCGGGATGAACCGCCAACTTATCCAGCATATATTTTACGCAGCGGATGCCCTTCCAGCTGCAACCCATCACTGGGAAACATTCATACACACTCATTCACACACATACGATACGGACAATTTTAGCTTACCCAATTCACCTATACCGCATGTCTTTGGACTTGTGGGGGAAACCGGAGCACCCGGAGGAAACCCACGCGAACACGGGGAGAACATGCAAACTCCACACAGAAATGCCAACTGACCCAGCCGAGGCTCGAACCAGCGACCTTCTTGCTGTGAGGCGAACGTGCTACCCACTGCGCCACCGCTATGTTATATTATATTATATTATATTATATTATATTATATTATATTATATT
>CAIGQV010000818.1:27276409-27287752 GCA_903798115.1 Danio jaintianensis | reverse complement strand
AATAATAATAATAATAATAATAATAATAATAATAATAATAATAATAATAATAATAATAATAATAATTCTTATTCTTATTATTATTGTTATTAAACAATCATTTTTTCCTGGGCTTGGTAAATACAATTAATATTTTGCTGAGTATGTTTTTGTGCTGATACCTCAGTTGGTTCTTAATAAAGGATAAATGGTAACAAGCCCATACTGTAGGTGCATCCCAAATCGCACTATTCTTTGTATTTTGTAGTATAAATACACTGTTAGACATTTTATTGTTATTGTTGTAAGTTACAGCAACTGCCTCTTTACAGTAACTTACCTGTAAATGTATTTAACAGTAGCAGGGCCCTACCGCAATTTCATTTTACAGTAAAATAGCCTTTCCGCATTTTCTTTTTATGGTAAAATGCCATTTACGATGTTTGAATTTTACAGTATGACAATTTTACAGTTCTTTTACTGTTATTTATTTACATTTTACACTAGCAGTACAAATCCTTTATTTTTAATATTACTATTGAATTTAATAAATTCCAAACGAGCGACGAGATCTTGTACAACAGTATTTTATTATTCATTCATTTTCCTTTGGCTTAGTCCCTTTTTTATCAGGGGTCGCCACGGTGGAGTGAACCAATTTCATTGACACAACAGAAAAAAAAACACACAATATGGTGTCTAATTTGTAACTCATTCAGTATTAACTTGTTCTTTGTTGAATAACTGTGTAAAATCAATATTAAAATTGAGCTCACGCAGTGATATTCAAGAAAACGGCACTCTTACTTGTGGGATTTCACTGAACTACATCTAAATATAAAACAAAATATGCTTTTATAACTTGAATTATTGTGTCTTTCTAACTCCATTAAACAGGCTTTATCACACAGCGAATGCTTTCGGACTCTCAGGATGCGTTTTGGTTCGGTTTTTGAGCGACATGCTCAATAATGTCAGCTTCCACACTGTTAACACAACAACAGTGATATTATCGCAGACAATAAATACAGCAATTTATTTCAAATTCCTGCCATGCATGTTATATTAGACTGATAGCATGCCTTCTTAATATGCGTCACAATGGATTTTCTGGCTCTCAAAGAAAAAAAAAAAACACTTGTTAATTCCACACATTAACTTGAATGAGCCTTTTGGAATTTTATGTGTCCTAAACGTCCTGTGTGTGCTAAATGACGGAGAGCAGTCTGGGTGGCCAGACATTGTGTCTCCACAGCCCACATATCAACAGGGCCCTAATAAATTTGAAGGAGCCATTGTAAGGCAGGAGGAAAGGTCATATCCTCTTGGGAGGGCGAAATAAAAAAGGCTCTCCCTCATTAAGTCTTTTTCCTCTACGTGATTTCTCATGTCCTAAAATGTCACTTTGTTCACCAAACCCCCTCCTCTGACATCCCATTCAATTAGGGACAAATATTATAGCATGTATTCATTTTAACATGACTTTGATCGCACAGGAATTTTAAACAAAAGAAGTCTTTACTGCAAGGCGGAGTGATCTATTATTATTATTATTTTTTCAAATACAGCTGGAGATATTGCAATATTATATTATAGTAAAACAATATTATAGTACATTTCCAGTACATGAACAGTGAGATACAAGTAAATATATGTGAAAGAAAATGCTAGAAAAAATTAAGAGACTTTTTATAGGATTATAATTATGTTTACTTGATTAATAATTAATAATTTTTATTACTAATATAATAATTATAATTAATAATAATTATTACTAAAACTAAATTTTGGTTTCATTCTGTATACTACTAGTGACATTTCTTCCAAATTTAAAATAATCTAAATGATTTTGTCATTTAAAGTTTGTTTTGGGGTAAATTAACAAAAAATTTTGACATATTTCAGACCTATTTATTTAATCTTTTTATTTAATTATTGTTTTAAATTGAAAAGAGTTAAGAAATCAATTTGATATATTTACATTTATATACATTTTATTTACATATTTATATTCTGTCTGGTTCTGGATTGGCTGATAGCCATGCGATATTAAAGCAATATCAGCACTCGTACAGCCTCTTCACCCTTGTGTATTACTCCGCCCACACTAGGACTAAAGAGGGACTAAACAACTCACTACAGCTTGAAAAATATTGCAGCTGTTGGACAACATAATGTACCTTTGAGGCTTTTTTTTAGGCAAGAATGTACAGTAGTTGTTTAGATTGCAACTATGCAGTTTATTTATAAGGATGTGCCTATTTTAAATATTTATAATTTCGGAGATTCACCGTGTTGACGGCCATCAGCCTGTCATACTGAGCAGAGCAAAGACAATTGAAGTTCCGCCACAAGATGGCGACAGAGACCGCATAATAAGTCCTTAGGAGAGAAAAACTGCGTAAATTTCAAACTACAGCTGATTAGATCATTACAGAACAGGTAAGTGACTTTCTAAGTCAATCACTCTCTTTTGTATGCTGTAGTGCTGTATTTATACCATAGTAATCTGGTAGTGTTTGCTTTGCTTTGACTTTTTTGGGGTTAATTATAGTGATATCTCGATTGCAACAGAGAAATACTGGGAAATCTCTGTAGACTGATGGCATTTCATGCCGTTCAGCCCTATAATCTTAAAATGTAAGCAACATCACCTGTTTTGTCATCACTTTAGACATTACGCAAGAGAATCATTCAAATACTAACTCTAAAGTGAAGTTGGTGAATTGTTTGGCAATGGTTTCTGCTGTTCTGACCGTCATCTGCAGATGTGAATGAATGGCGGAAGAAAGTAGTTCCTCGTACAAAAGGATTTTTGAGACTCTACGTGTTTGATTTTCTTTTTTATATACACGATTATGCCGTCAAACTGTTGTATAAATGCAATATCATACTCATAGCAGTGCGATATGGCTGTATATCGTCACTGCTGGAGGACTAACGCACTTGGTCTGCGGCCTTGAGCCAACGCACGCCTCCCACCAGTGCCTATATACAGCCATATTGCACTGCTACTCGTGTGATATTGCTCATATATATACACACTATATAACAAATTTGTTATTCTGCCTAATTGTCATTCTCTGGAAAAAAAAATACTTAAAAAAAAGATTTTTATTTGAAATTAGGAAGAAAGTTATCAGATCTTTACAGAATAAAACAAGCCTTAACATTTACTAAGAAATCTAATAAATAAATAACTAATAACTCAAGTAGAGACTTTCATGCACTCTCTATTTCTATTTTTCAATGGCTGTATGCACATATATTATTTGCATATATTTTTTAACATAAATTATAGAACAGTTTCTAAAAGATATTTTTATGCCCAAGTCTGCAAAGATGATAATTTAACTAGATGCTAAAATATTATTAAAATGAGTATGTGTTGACATTGATTCATGTGGAAATATGAACTGAATTTAGAAAACGGTACTGCATATTTTAGGCGAATATGAAATTATTTATTCTTGATCTAAAGTTTTTTGTTTGTTTGTTTTTTTTACTTTAGCTATAAACATGCATTTTAATCGTGCATAAGTATATTCCGTATAACATTTTCTAAACTAATTATAATGCATTGCACATGATGTAAAGCACCGACAACACAAACAACAAGTAAATAAAGTACACTTTAAAAAATACAGGGTTCCACACAATTACTTCATGTTGTCCCAACACAAATCGATTAAGTTAACTTGATCATTTTTACACATTTAAGTGGACTGAACATAAAACAATTAAGTTGCCCCCAAAAAAACAAAAAAAATTGTGGTGTTTTTTGTGTGTAATTTTAAATAAGTAGTATGAACAAGCTGCAAAAGTCAGTTTTGAGTGTAAAAAAAAGAGTGAAAATAATTAGCTGCTTTACAAAAATCATTAGCTTTACTATATATTCTAAAAATATAACCTACATTATGGCATATTAAAGTCAAATGATGAAGTAGGTTGCCAGGAAAGCAAAGGGAACCAAAAGAATACCCCGAGCTCAATCCCACTGCCAGATTTTTGATCCTGATGAATTTGCACAGGAGTCAAAAAGGCACATTATATGTTAGTGGACATAAAACCAAATTAAAGTAACTGTCTGCCGTGTCATGAGGAAATAGCTATTTATAAAAAGACTACTAGAAGGCTATAAACAAATTAATGGTAATTAGAGCAGCGTTATCAAATTAAAAATCTGCTTTACTAAGCTGCGACTATAAATACGATGACCTTAAAAATAGGTCAAAAGCTTTTTGCTTAATGAAGGTCTATTTGTTCTTTCTTCTGTCGGATCATTTTAGTCCATTAAGACACTGACCAGAGAATGACATAACTGTTTGATTGTTTTTGTCGCTAAATGTTTTAGTCAGGCTAGTCAGACTCCATTTGGCAGATGCAGCATGTATTGTTCATCGAAACAACAGTGGCAGTAAAATGGTCTATTCTTATTGCATCTATTTACAGTTTGCATCCATACATGATGTTTCAGTGCATTTATCAATTCTAAGATGTTGTTTATTTTTTTTAAACATTACCAGATTGAATGCAAGAAGAACTATCATGGTAATAATAATTCCTTACATTTATATAGCGCTTTTCTAGACACTCAAAGCGCTTTACACAATGGGGGGGAGTCTCCTCATCCACCACCAGTGTGCAGCATCCACCTGGATGACACGACAGCAGCCTTATTACAGTTGATTGGTGGAGAGGAGACAGAGTGATGAAGCCATGGGGATGGTTAGGAGGCCATGATGGACAGAGGGCAGATTTGGCCAGGACTTTCAAAGGACATCCTGGGATTTTTAACGACCACAGAGAGTCAGGACCTCGGTTTAACGTCTCATCCGAAAGACAGCACTCACTGAGCAGTATAGAGTCCCCATCAATATACTAGGGCGTTAGGACCCACACAGACCGCAGGTTGAGCACCCCCTGTTGGCCTCCACCACTTCCGGCAGCAACCTAGCTTTCCCATGTGGTCTCCCATCCAGGTACTGACCGGGCGCAGCCCTGCTTAGCTTCAGTGGGCGACCGTGTGAGAGTTGCAGAGAGCTAGCTGCCGGCACATAGTAGCATTTGTTCAATATTTTTGGATACCTTGGGCTGTGTCATTAGTTAAAATGGTCCTATTATATGTCTCAGGCGTCCCCAGAATGTTTGCAATTTGGTAAACTTTGAAGTTTTGAGCAATATTTTTAATTGTGTTTCTTGACTCACCCTTATTATTGTTCGATCCATGACCTTGTTTTTTCTAATTATTATTCTGAAATAGTGTGGTATTAATTCCCATATATTTGCTCTACAATTTTATGTTATAATTTTTTTTATTTATGCGGATTATTATTTTCGATCTGAACACTTTTGGCGAAAATTAATTCCATAAACAACTCTATTTAGAGTATATTTTGTGGTTTGTATTTTTCCAAGGCTGCACTTCCAAAGAACCTTGTAAGCCTAAGTAGAACTTAAAAAGATTGTGCAACTGATCTTAATGTTATACTGCCTATTTTCAAAAAAGCATTGCAACTTAAGTAGCACTTGAAAATTGTCATAGATCTACGAGTCCCATACAGAAATAGCTATATGGCAATATATGAACAGTTGCAATAAGAATTATTAAACCCCCTTTGATTTTTTTTTCTTTTTTAAATATTTCCCAAATGATGTTTAACAGAGCAAGGAAATTTTCACAGTATGTCTGATAATATTTTTTCTTCTGGAGAAAGTCTTATTTGTTTTATTTCGGCTAGAATAAAAGCAGTTTTAAATTTTTTAAAAAACATTTTAAGGTCAATATTATTAGCCCCTTTAAGCTATATATATTTTTTGATAGTCTACAGAACAAACCATCGTTATACAATAACTTGCCTAATTACCCTATCCTGCCTAGTTAACCCTTTAAATGTCACTTTGAGCTGAATAGTAGTATCTTGAAAAATATCTAGTAAAATATTATTTACTGTCATCATGGCAAAGATAAAATAAATGCGTTATTAATGAGTTATTACAACTATTATGTTTAGAAATGTGTTGAAAAAAATCTTCTCTCCGTTAAACAGAAATTGTGGAAAAAAATAAACAAGGCTAATAATTCTAGGGGTTTAATCATTCTGATCGCAACTGTATTTATATAACTGTAGCTAATATACGCTGTAAAAAATGCTGGGTTCCACACAATCGATTTGTGTGGAAATCGATGACAATGGCATGAAAAAGTGTTTGCCCCTTACTCATTTCTTATTTTTTTATGCATGTTTGTCACACTTTAATATTTCAAATCTTCAAACAAATTGAAATTTTAGTCAAAAGTAACACAAGTAAACACATCATGCAGTTTTGAAATGAAGGTTTTTAGTATTGAAAAATCCAAAACAAAATTCAAAACTACATAGCACTGTGTAAAAAAGTGTTTCCCCCTAAACTTAACTGCATTTTCGGTAATTTGCAAGTCTGTTACAGTGCTGTGGAGAAATTTTAGCCCACTAATCTTTTCAGAACTCTTGTAATTCAGCCACATTAGAGGGTTTTTTCGAGCATGAACCGCCTTTTTAAGGTCATGCCACAGTATCTCAATTGGATTTAGGCCAGAACTTTGACTAGGCAACTCCAAAGTCTTAATTTTGACTTAAGTAGCACTTGCAAATTGTTGTAGATATATGTGTCCCATACAGAAATTTGATAGCTATATGGCAATATATGAACATATACACAACTGTAGCTAATATACGCTGTAAAAAAATGCTGGGTTCCACACAATCGATTTGTGTTGGGGCAACATGAAAAAAATAAGTTAACTTATTAGTTTTTACAAATTTAAGTAGATTGAACATAAAACGATCAAGTTGTTATCAAAAAAACCCTCAAGAATGGTGTTGTTTCAGCTCATTTTAAATAAGTAGTTTGAACAAACAACAAACATAAATTTTTGAGTGTATGTTAACATACATGAAGCCTATATTTGTAATTCCATTGGTTGAAAAAAATATATAAACAGCATTTTTTTTGCAATATTTTGAAATATACCTTGCATACTGTATATATATGACATACACTGTTAAAAATGCTGGGTTTCACACAATTCCTTCATGTTTTCCCAACACAAATTGATTGAGTTAACATCATCATTTTTACAAATTTGATTGAACATAAAACAGTTGTCCCCAAAATGTTAAGAATTGTGCTGTTTCAACTCATTTGAAATAAGTAGTCTGAACAAGCAGCAAAAGCTTTTTTTTGTGTGTATTTTATATATGTGAAATCTAAACATACACTTTTATATCATTTATGTAATCTGTATATATTGCCGTATATCAAATTTCTATATGGGGTGTGATTCTAATTAGTTTGTACATTTCTCTGGACACACTTTTTATGAATTTATAAATGAAATAATAAAAATGGCATGCACAAAACAAACTAACAAAAATAGAAATACACATCTACATCTAAATAACTAAACAAAAAATAATATTGGACTTTAAATAAAATTAAACAGGCTTGAAAGAAAATAGGGAAATAGGAATAAACTCTAAAAAAAACCTCTGTCAATGACGAAACTCATCCATATATTGGGCATTTCATATTGATAACCTAATGTTCTTTAACTTTACGTTTTTTTTATTTATTTCCAGCCGTTTTATGTCCCAGTCTGCATGTAGGTGCTTTATATTGATTGCTAATCCACAAGAGATGACGGTTATTTGGTTAAACATTTGGCATACGACTCCATATAAGGTTATATTTCAGCACTTTTGAAATGGACAGCGTCTCCTAAGTAGCACATAGAAAGTGTTCAAGCGATGATGCTATGTGCCTTTTTGGGAAACTCAAATAAAGTTGCAAAAAACCTTTGCAACCTCGCACATACAGAACGCTCACGATACATTGTTATCGAGAAACCCAGCCCTGATCTTTTATTGTTTTATACTAAAAAAGTTAAGTGTAAAAAGTATAATAGGATCCCTTGAGAGAAAACTGTAATAGCTGTAAACACTGTTTGTTTTCAGCGACTATTGCAACACCTGATTGAAATCTTTAAACTGGCAATTTTTATGCAAAATGTGCACCAGGCGGTCAGAGGACAGACTGTAAGCTACCCGCAGATTTAGAGGTAGCTGAGTAGAAAGATTTTAGTGACTGTGAAAGCTTTTCCAATCATCCCCATAAGATATGCAGAACGCAAAGCATTTAGCCTTTGCGGGGTGATAAGCTAATAGCTGTGGTTGCGCACAGAGCAAGAATTCAGACGGGGTCTGTCCACTAACCTGATATTCTGCTTGAATTAATTGCTGCTTTTGTTAAAGGTTGAATGTTACACCATTGTGTTTTGTTACGCCATGTTTGTATAGGGTTTGGGAAGCAGGCTCTGTTATTCTCTGTGGTTTTACAACATTACTGGAGTCATATACAGCATTGTGAAAAAGTGTTTGCCCCCTTACTGGTTTCTTATTTTTTTATGCATGTTTGTCACACTTTAATGTTTCAGACATCAAAGGATTGAAATATTAGTCAAAGATAACACAAGTAAACATCATGAAGTTTTGAAATGAATGTTTTTAGTATTGAAAAGTACAAAACTACATAGCCCTGTGTAAAAAAGTGTTTGCCCCTAAACCTAATAACTGCATTTTTGATCATTTGCAATGAGTCTGTTACAGTGCTGTGGAGAAATTTTGGCCCACTCATCTTTGCAGAATTCTCGTAATTCAGCCACATTAGAGGGTTTTCGAGCATGAAGCGCCTTTTTAAGGTCATGCCACAACATCTCAATTGGATTCAGATCAGGACTTTGACTAGGCCACTCCAAAGTCTTTATTTTGTATTTATTCAGTCATTCAGAAGTTGACGTTGGTGTGCTCTGGATTTTGTGATGTGAATAGATTTTCAGTCATTTAAAATATTTTTTCCCTATATGTTAAGGCTCTTTTACATGAATCAATAATGCATTTATTGTTATTATTAATAATATGATTAAGAATCCGAATGCATTTGTGCGTTTCTTAAACCCAAAAAGCTATGGTAAAAATTAAACACACAAAAACTGTACAAAATACAAAATAGTACACAATACAAAATAGTACAAAATACACCAAATAAAAACAAGGTTAAATAAACTGTGACTTCTCAGCACACACAAAAAAATCTTAATATTGAGTAAATTGCCTTTAATATCATCTAAATTAAGTTCTTGGCAATACATGTCAAACAGAAATTGAGTTTTGATATTTACAGTAGAATATTTACAAAATATCTACATGGACCATGATCATTGATGACCATGATCATGATTTTGGTCATAAAAGAAAAATCAATAATTTTGACAAATACAACAATGTATTTTTAGATATTGCATTAAATATGTACCCGTGCAATAAAGGAATGATTTTGTGATCCAGGGTCGCATTATGGTCCAGGGTCACATTATTCATTCATTCATTCATTTTCCTTCGGCTTAGTCCCTTCATTCGTCAGGGGTCGCCACAGCAGAACGAACCACCAACTTATCCAGCATATGTTTTACACAGCGGATGGCCTTCCAGCTGCAACACAGTACTGAGAAACATCCATACACACTCATTCACACACATACACTACGGCCAATTTAGTTTATTCAATTCACCTATAACGCATGTCTTTGGACTGTGGGGGAAACCGGATTACCTGGAGGAACGCGAACACGGAGAGAACATGCAACTCCACAAAGATATGCCAACTGACCCAACCAGGACTCGAACCAGTGACCTTCT
This sequence comes from Danio jaintianensis, assembly GCA_903798115.1. Lineage (NCBI taxonomy): Eukaryota > Metazoa > Chordata > Actinopteri > Cypriniformes > Danionidae > Danio > Danio jaintianensis. Next base: position 27,278,036 of record CAIGQV010000818.1, on the reverse strand, counting down.
TGCTGTGAGGCAACATCGCTAACCACTAAGCCACTGTGCCGCCCCTGGGTCATATTATTCATTCATTCATTTTCTTTTCGGCTTAGTCCCTTTATTAATCTAGGGTCGCCACAGCGGAATGAACCGCCAACTTACCCAGCATATGTTTTACGCAGCGGATGCCCTTCCGGCTGCAACCCAACACTGGGAAACATCCATACACACACATACACAATTTAGCTTACCCAATTCACCTATAGTGCATGTCTTTGAACTTGTGGGGGAAAGCGGAGCACCCGGAGGAAACCCACGCGAACACGGGGAGAACATGCAAACTCCACACAGAAACGCCAACTGACTCAGCCGAGGCTCGAACCAGTGACCTTCTTGCTGTGAGGCAAACGTGCTACCCACTGCGCCACCGTGCAGCCCGGGTCATATTATATTATATTATATTATATTATATTATATTATATTATATTATATTGTATTGTATTGTATTGGCTGGTTTTGTGGTCCAGGGTCACATACATATTTTTATATAAGTAGATTTGTTCAACAATATTGGATTTCTTGCAAGTACTTGTGTCAACGTTTTTTAATTTGTATTTAATACACACGGTTCACAGAAAAAGTGTCAGGAGTCGATTTCATTTTTTTGTTAAACGTCCCATCTGGGTTTCATACCATTAATAAATTATCCGTTAAGAAGTACTTCATCATTTACTGATAAACGGCTGCATGTCTTGGGATCCTGTGCATCTTACATAGGATTTTTTCACAAAAAGAATGTAAATGTGTTACTGTGACTTTGTAGATTTAATTTTTTATTTTCGTAAATATTGAATCATTACACTGAGAGTAGATTTATATTTGATTGCAGATGGCCTTGAGCTCACTTGCTTGTCCTTCAGAGCTGTTTGGCCAGTCGAGACACCAGCGCAAATATAATTTGCCATGTTTTGCACCTGTGTGAATTCATTTATCAGTCAGCGGTGCCGTGAATTTTTCTTTTCAGTTAGTCTAATGAATATTTGTTTTTTTGCTCATAGTGTGAATAGGTCATCTGGGTTTTGTGTAGCTTTCCATTTTGCAGCAGCTATGAAAGATTCATTGAGATTCAAATTGTTCATTTTCATAAAATAAGTTCACATTTTCCATCCTCTCTCTGACCCTTAACATGAGTAAACTGACCGTTTCCACAATGTGTAAATGTGGATGCTTGTGTACATTTTTTTAGAACGGAATTCACAAGCCCAAAAATAATGGTGATGAAGAAAATGAGGATAATGTAATGTAATGTAACAACACAATACAATGGGCCGACACGGTGGCTCAGTGGTTAGCACTGTCACCTCTCAGCAAGAAGGTCGCTGGCATTTCTGTGTGGAGTTTGCATGTTCTCCCCATGTTCGCATGGGTTTCCTCTGGGTGCTCCGGTTTCCCCCACAGTCCAAAGACATGCGGTATTGGTGAATTAAATAAGCTAAATTGGCCGTAGTATATGTGTGTAAATGCAAGAGTGTATGGGTGTTTCCCAGTGATGGGTTGCAGCTGGAAGGGCATCCGCTGTGTAAAACATATGCTGAATAAGTAAAATGTAATATAATATAATATAATATAATATAATATAATATAATATAATATA
>CAIGQV010000818.1:27263618-27275340 GCA_903798115.1 Danio jaintianensis | reverse complement strand
ATATTATATTATATTATATTATATTATATTATATTATATTATATTATGATTTGATTTCACATGAGCATACTTCATTATCAGGTTGTTTATCAGACTCTTATGCTGTAATCTGTCAAAGGACGACAAAGATGATCTATAGTAAGCCACTATAATTGCAATATGGCAGATATATGACACACAAAGTGAAACATATTGTGGTCTCTGCAGGCTTAAACTAATGTAATTTCCCCCCCAGATTTTCCCTGTCTTTTAAATAAGATTAGAGCATATTGATCCAGCATAGCTCACATGCTTTGCTTAGTCAGCAGGTTGGATTTTGACAGACAGATTTTGGCTCTCAGCCTGACACCGTGTGTACATAGGTAAAGACAGCCTCTCCAAGCCGCTGTCACTCATTCCAGTACGGAGCGTTTTATCACAGCCGTGAGCTCAGGCTCATCACTGTCGGTTCAAACTCCATGGGGATTGTGGGAAGATGTCTTCTATTCACACCCTGTCCACTCACACGCTCGGGGTCATCTTGTTTTAGCCTGCTTTCTCAACAACAACAGCTGATAGTTGATTCTGAAGATTCACAGAATACGTGTTTTTTTGTGGCAAGCCGTTTTGACTTTATTCATTCTCAGTATGTGAATTCTTGATATCATCAATTCAATTCTTGAAATCAACTATTGGTATTCTTGATATCAAGAGTTCTATGTGACCCTGAACCAAAAAAACAGTCATAAGGGTTACTTTTTTGGAGTTTTCCATTGATGTATGGTTTGTTAGGATAATATTTGACTATTTGAAAATCTGAAATCTGAGAGTTCAAAACAAAACAAAATAAATAAATAAATAAATAAATAAACAAACAAACAAATAAATAAATAAATGTCTGTTTGTAAAACTCACCTTTAAAGTTTGTTATTTCTTAGCAATGCATATTACTATCAGAAAGATGTAGAAGTTTTACTTTTGGTATTAAATTTACAAAATATCATAATGGAACATGATCTTCACTTAATATTCAAATGATGCTATCAGTATATGAATACTTGATATCATTAATTAATTCATTCATTTTCATTTAAAACTAAATTGTTGATACAAAGAATTAACATTGGTACGAGTGTAAATGCAATTCTGATATCAACAATTTAATTCTTGATATCAAGAATATTTGACAAATGATAACATCATTGTTGATATCAAGAATTAACAGTGTTACTAGTTAAAATGTAATCAGCATTTTTGATATCAATAATTTAATTATCAATATCAAGAATACTTGCAACAGTTTGTGCCAGATACTTTCTTAAAATCACTCCATATCGCTATAAAAACATTGTGCATTTCAGAGTGTGCTTCACACAGGTGAGTGGGCCTGACAAACCACCTGTTGAAACACTCTCTCTCTCTCTCCATATGCACCGTACACTTTACTTAAAGCAGCACAGGCTCATTGTGGATATGTACCCCTGTCTACATTTCCGGAGAGCGCAAATTATGTAGCCAGAGGTACGTGTGTCTGCATTTCGTCTTTGAAATGAACGCTATGGGGCGGTATTCACGCCGCAGACGGCTTCTGTTCCTTTACACGCTACCAGCTGACTACATACCTCCGTGTGGACAGATTTTACAGTGTTAACAGTTTGCCCAGTAGGTCGCCGTGTACAACAGCAGACTAGGGATGCGGAGCAGAGTTGACCGCAAAGACGGGGTTCAAGTCTGGCGAAGAGCTGTTACAGAAACCAGGTAAAACAAAAGCAAAAATAATAATAATAATAAAAATAAATAAACAACAGGTTGAAAACGTGGTGAAATCACGCGACTGCAATTTGTTTTCTTTTACTAGATTGCTTTTGAAAACGCTATCGGTTGGGTTAAGGGAAGGGGTGGGTGGGTCAGTCAGTCAGTCGACTCAAGCTGGCCTGGTCAGCTGAAGTGTATATTGCACCCTCTGGTGGATTTACTCGAGAAGAGGACGAGCAAGAAAAATTTGAGGAGATCATCAAAAAGCATACACAGCGGCCTCAGGTGTATTTGCAAAAACAAAAACAGTGAAATACGTACCCCCTGTCACGTATTTCGCTGTCCCCAAAAATGTAGACCTGGGTACGCATCCGCAATGAGCCTGCATGGTTGACTTAAACACATGGACCGAATAAGGAAAACAATGTTTACTTGTGAATGCACCACAAATCATGTTGCACTACTTGTTTTCATCAACCTTAAATATCTCTTTTGCACAATATCTTGCACAATATTGTTCTATCTTATGTAAAAGTACCTGTATAGTCCGTCTTAGGTTATGTGTATAGTTAAACATGTACAGTATATGAATAGTTAGATTACCACCCCAGTATGTTAGTTATGTATAGGTTTAAAATAGCTCTTACGTCCAGTGTCGTGTTCATATTTATGATTATGTTTATTTATGTAGCGCCATGGTGACATTTTGTTCCACTGTATGTCCACACATGTAGCAGGAATGACAGTAAAGGACAACTTGACTTGAATTGATATCCTGAGAATGAATATGTAAAAACGGCTTGCCATAGTGTTTCATCCGAGACGATGAAAAAAGAAAAGTTTTGTTGGTGCACAGAACATTGTTGAGTCTCAGTTGGGCGGCATATTTAACATAATTGCAGAAAAATGTGAACAAAAACCCAAACTCACAGTGACATTTATTCAAGTTGTTGTTTTTGAGACGTTTCAGGCAGTGAACTAAGTTGTTTACATGACTGGTTCAGTGCAACAAATTTGCACATATAATTACATTTCTTTCCATTTTCAATTTTTTCTTCTCTGTTTATAAGAGACAATCAGCTTTTTATTAAATCATAGTCTGTGGCTTCCTTCGTCTTTTGAATCGTTTCACTTTCTTTAACATGCAAGTTGAAATTTAAGGAATAAATGATAACGTTACGTTTCAAATTGATACTTATATGTAAATGGGAAGCAATACGCTCAACCGGGATGACAAGCAGCTTTACTGGTTAGCAGTATTTCCCTTTTCCTTTAGCCTGTTTGTGCATGTCTGAAATCTATAAAAGTCACAAAACTCATAGCCTCTGTGAAAAAGGAATCTGCCACAAATGCATCAATCGAACTCAAATTGTACTTTTGTACGCTGTGAAGTATTTTTCTGGAGTCATACTTTCATAGTTGGTTGTTATTGATTCGCATTGTTAGAATCTGTCTGACTCAAAACCAATGCTAGTACAGTATGAACTACTTGTTTACAGTTGCTTTAGAAGCTGAAACTGGAGATTATGAGAAAGGTTGTAACATTTCCTACACATGCTTGAGGTGTCCGGCCAATAACAATTGCACTGAGTCAGCTGGCCAATCAGAGTGCAGAAGTCGTGGCTTTGTAGAAAGGGAAACTGTTTGGTGTTAAAATAGTTCAATACTGTTGGTATTCACTGAACACACACAAGAAGAATAAAACTGAAAGGCATGGACACAGCTATTTTAGCACTTGACCTTATTGAGTGCATTTGTAGGAGTTTGCCGTTCATATGCAGATTTTATGGGAGGGGAGTATTTAAATGAACCACGCACTGCAAGTTACTAACATTTGTAGCAATATCTGTGCCATTATTTAACAGCTAAAAAAGCATGTCTTAAATACACTTAAATACACATATTTACAAAGAGGAACGCATCATCCAAACAAATATGCATTTTCTTTGTAGTATAGTTTGTGTTCAATCTGAAAGGACTGGACAGTTATTTGCAGGAGTTTGATGCTCAACATTATGCTCACGCTGTGCATGTATCTGTGCTCATCTGACTGATCTAATTTAAAACCATGGAGGTCTAACAGGCCCCAGCTCTCCTGTCAGGTTAGGGCTCCAGACAGTGGGACACTGGCATTGTCAGGTCTCTTTGTTTGCCATATTGGTCAGCTTGGCAGAGGCGATGCCAGTATCTAAAACGGGAAACTATGTGGGCAGTGTGATTTCATTTCATATACCACCACTACTCAATCCATCCTTTAGAGTCCACATCTGACAATTTATTTATTTATTTATTGTGCCAGGCAGTGAGCCACGAGATGCCATGCTTTACACTTACTGTACCACGATTGAGTCTTAACCATGGTGAAATCACTGTAACGCATTGCATTGAGTGTGACTGAGTGTTTATTTTTTTGGAGACAAGATACTGATGCTCAAGTGCATCTGTCTGACTGTCTAAGTAAAAAGAGTAAGTAAAAACTAGGGTTGGTTATTTAAATGTTTGGTTTTTTTTATCGATTGGACTCCAGTTTTGACTCCAATGTTGTATAAAAATTTAAAAAAGTCAAACATTTATACATTAAACACTGTGCCGTTAGTTGCAGCTGACGACCACAAACAAACTGTTTTTATACAGTTTTTGAACAAGTAAAATAACAGTATAGACCATTTTGACGGATGTAAACAAAAACAATGGTCCCAACACATTTCCTGTTTTACATTTTTAGTTTCTACAGCTTCCGAGAATCCAAAAAGAGCCACACATTGATAAATAATGTTATGATAGCTGTTTTAACATGAAGTTATGATTGAATTGCTTCTTATTACGGTTATGAAATAGTTTAATAACAAGCAGGAAATGTTCATGGGCCAATGACATCACCACATTGAAATGGTCTATAGTCTTAAATATCTTCTAGCTAATCTTTAGTATATACTGCATTCAATTTCTATACAATACATTCTATAATATGTACTATTTTCTATACTATATGTTTTATTAGTGTATTAACTGTTAAAAAAGTAAAATATTACTGTTTTTGAATAACTAAAATGCAAACCAAATGAGCATAATAGTGTAGACTTAAATAACTTTTCTATACTTCTGGCTAATCTTTACTATAAACTGCATCCAAATCTATAGTATAGTTTCTGTACAATACTGTATACTATTTTCGATACTATACTTTATATTTTATTACAGTGTATTAACTTTAATAAATGCAACTAAAATGCAACCAAATAACAATACAAGTATAGACCAACATATCTTTTTCTATACTTATGGCTAATCTCTAGTATATACTGCACCCAATTGTATACTTTCTATAGTATACGTTCTACACTATATACTATTTTTTTTAGATATTTTATTACAGTCTATTAAAACAGTAAACTATTACTGTTTTTGAACAACTAAAATAATAGTATACACTTAAATATCTTTTTCTATACTACTGGCTAAACTCTATACTGCATCCAATTTTAGAATTTCTATAGTATACTTTCTATACTATATACAATTTTCTATACTATATACTTAATTACAGTGTATTAAAACGCAACCAAATGAGCATAATAGTATAGACTTAAATATCTCTTTCTTAAATATAGACTTAAATATCTTTATGGGCCTCACGGTGGCGCAGTGGGTAGAACGATCGCCTCACAGCAAGAAGGTCGCTGGTTCGAGCCTCGGCTGGTTCAGTTGGCATTTCTGTGTAGAGTTTGCATGTTCTCACCGTGTTCACGTGGGTTTCCTCCAAGTGCTCCGGTTTCCCACACAAGTCCAAAGACGTGCTATAGGTGAATTGGGTAGGCTAAATTGTCCGTAGTCTATGTGTGCATGTGAATGAGTGTGTATGGGTGTTTTCCAGTGATGGGTTGCAGCTGGAAGGGCACCCGCTACATGAAACATATGCTGGATAAGTTGGCGGTTCATTCTGCTGTGGCAACCCCAGATTAATAAGGGAACTAAGCCGAAAAGAAAATGAATGAATGAATGAATATCTTTATCTTAAATATCTTTTTTTTTTTAATGCAACTAAAATGCAACCAAATAACAATAAAAGTAAAGACCAAAATATCTATGTATTTTATTGGAGGCTTGGTTGTTTATTTTGATTTGTAATATGATTATATTCCTAGTCGAAAATATTTCCTTAGACATTGGTTCATTCATTTATTCATTCATTCATTCGTTTTCTTTTTGGCTTAGTCTCTTTATTAATCTGGGGTCGCCACAGCGGAATGAACCACCAACTTATCCAGCATATGTTTTACGCAGCGGATGCCCTTCCAGCTGCAACCCATCACTGGGAAGCACCCATACACACACATACATTACGGACAATTTAGCTTACCTAATTCACCTATATGCATGTCTTTGGACTTGTGGGGGAAACCGGAGCACCCGGAGGAAACCCACGCGAACACGGGAAGAACATGCAAACTCCACACAGAAATGCCAACTGACCCAGCAGAGGCTTGAACCAGCGATCTTCTTGCTGTGACGCGAGAGCGTTACCCACTGCACCACCGTGCTGCCCCTTGACATTGTTTCATGTTCAATAATTATTAAAACTGTCATGTGTAACCAATTGTGACATTGAACCCAATGTCATTGGTTAATGTTCAATAAGTCACAATTGTCGTATACTGTAACCTAAATCACAGGTTTGTGTTCAGTCAGTGATCAAATGTCATGAAACATTGTAGCCTAAGTTATAGGCTTCTATTCAATAATAAATATAAAAAGCTGCATCTTATAATGTCAGGGTGTATGTGAAATTATATGTGATTAATTTGATTAATTAATTGCCACACCATGTAATTAATTATAATAAAAAAATGTAATTGATTGACAGCACTAGTTAAAACAGTACAATAACAACAATGCAACTAAAACGCAACCAAATGAGCATAATAGTATAGACTTAAATATATTTTTCTATACTTCTGGCTGATCTCTAGTATACACTGCATCCGATTTCACAAGGAGAAGCAAATCTCCAGCGAATGGGTCAGATCGAGGCAGCGGACTGATTGAGTTTTGCAGGGGCGTGCAGCTTTGCTCCAAACACCATAACCCTGTGCCAGTTCAACATTGCCATCTGCCCCTGTCTCTCAACTCGAGCGAGCAGCTGAAGGTGGTGGTCCAGGTGCCAGGGCACGGCGGCTCCGTGGATGACAGCTTTGAGCTGCTGTAAGGCGCCGGCGGTCTGCCAGGTCTGGGCATGGTGACAGTTCGGCATTCATTAGTGCCCCTCACACCTCTGTCGTTCGCGGGACCCTCTAGTATCTGTCCTGACAAGCTCTGCCCTTATGATTGGTACAATAGAATGTACAAAATAGGGTTGGGCCCAATCACAGTACTGACCGAGATGAGTCCATAAATCCTGCAGTAGATACACTGTGACTGTACCTACTGAGATCAGTCAGGAGATACACTATTATTAAAAAAAATTACATTTATTAACATTTGAAATAAGTTTTATTTATTGAAAACCATTTGTAAAATTTAATTTATTCCTGTCACGGCAAAGCTGATCTTTTCAGCCACCATTACTCAAATTTTCAATGTTCGATCAGTCATTTTTGATCAGTTTAAAGCTTATTTGAATTACACTGCATGTAACTACTGAGATCAGTCACTTTTATTAATTGTATTAACATTTGAAATAAGTTTCATTTACTGAAAATCATTTGTAAAATTGGATTTATTCCTGTCACTGACTTTTTTCAGCCACAATTACTTAATTTTTTAATGTTTGAGCAGGCATTTATGATCAGTTTAAAGCGTATTTGCTGAATTACACTGCATGCATCTACTGAGATCAGTCAGGAGATACACTTTTATTAATTGTATTAACATTTGAAATAAGTTTTATTTATTGAAAATCATTTGTAAAATTGGATTTCTTCCTGTCACGGCAAAGCTGATGTTTTCAGCCACCATTACTCAAATTTCCAATGTTTGATCAGTCATTTTTGATCAGTTTAAAGCTTTTTTGTTATAAACATTTTGAAAATAAACTTTATTTTCAAAATAATCTACTAACCCTTAACTTTTACAATGTTTGTAGCATTTCTACTGTATTTGTAGGTAGAATTAACATGTGTTTTATGGCTGAGAGTGAACACATGAAGTAAAATGCTAATACAGAGCAAATGGGTTTATTTTAAGGTGTTCTTGTTTCAGTGTAACCATTCATTTAACTACTAATGTAATTTTTACTACTAATTTACTCATTTAACTTCTAGTAATATTAATTAATTACATATACTTGCTGTATGGTCAGGTTTTAGAATGTGGGTTAGGGTTAGTTGCATGTACTTAGGAATAATTAATGGTTATTACTATAGTAAGTACATGGAACATGTGTAAAAGGAATGTTACAAAATGTAATAACAGCACAAGTATAAATAAATCCTCACTCATGGAATGATCTTCCCATTCCCACATGGATTCACTAGTAGCCTATTATTCAAACAACAACTAAAAAACCCACCTGAACCCGTGAACAAAGCCAGGACCCTTATAATTACTCCATATCTGAAAAAGAAAAACAAACATTGTGCATTTCTGAAGTGTGTCCACACAGGTGAGTGGGCTTGACAAACCACATGTAGAGAACACTCCTCTCTCTATTAAAAAAAAACAATCCCCCATCCTTACTCTAGCACTTTTAGTACTACTTGTGTGTATTGCTAAATGACTATATGTAAAATGTTTAACCGTTTACTGGAATTTAAATGAGGACAATACTAACTATATTCATTTATGCAACATAGGCTCATTCTGAAAACGTAGCCCTATATACATTTCTGGAGATTGCGAATTATGTAGCCAAAAGTACATATGGCTGCATTTCGTCTTTAAAACGAATGCTATGGGACGGTATGACACTGTTCCTTTTCGCGCTTACCAGCTTACAACAATCGGTGCTTTTGAAAACACTATTGGTTGGGTTTAGGGAAGGAGGAGGGTGGGTCAGTCGATCAGTCAGTCAGTCAGTCAGTTGACAGCTGCCTCTGGTGGATTTACGCAAGAAGAGCAGGTGCGAATGGCACTCGCGAGAGAGATTTGAGATCTCAAAAAGCATACACAGCAACCTTTGGTGGATTTGCGAAAACAAAAACTGCAAAAAACGTAGCTCCTGGCACGTATTTGTCGCTCTCCAGAAATGTATACAGGGGTACGTTTTCAGAATGAGCCTGGGTTGCATTTATGTCACGTGTGACATTGCATTTTCATTTCGATAACCAATGCACTTTTTAAAAAGTAAAGCTTCCAAAAGGATGTTTTCAAAAAGTTGGACACAAATGTCCAGCCTTTGTCTTACCACCCACGGCAAGCACAAAGAGCAGAATGCATTTCAGAAGTGTTTATTCTCTTGCAGGCCATGCGAGCCTCATAGACAATGCTTTTGCCACTGGGTGACGGCTGATGAGACTCCGAATGGATTTGTGACTGTAATAGGGGAGCTATTGAAGGAGACACAGAGAGGTAGTTTCACCTGCTGAGTGCAGAGACCACCCGGAGGAAACTGAAACACAGGCGCCGCTTTATTTGGTCTGGCAGCAGTAGCAGCAGATCTTTCATGTCCCAAGTGTTTTTGTTCCCATCCCTCCTATTTTTTTTTCACCTAAGCTTATATATGCTCTCTTTTCAAGCCTCCCCTGCCAGGATTATGCCTGAAAGCATGATGTCCCATCTCATGAATCTATTTCCTCTACTCATTGTGCAATCACTGAAAACCGGCGTCATCAAAGCCTGGCAATCAAAGGGGACGGTATTTGGAAAGCCATTTGAGGGACGGCGCATCCCGTGCAATGCAATCCCTCCAGTTTTTTGCAATATCGCAATATGTTACATACAAAGCACCTTTTTATTGTTGTCTGTTGTTTTTCGGTGGCATAGAGCAGACAAACACTGATGAGATGAGTTGGTTGTTTTGTAATATTATACGCAGAGCCAATGCATATTGATGATTGAGCTTTTTTAAAAGAAGCCATTTTCTTCTGCAAAGCAATAATTGGACAGCAGCTCCTTTAGATAGGGCATTAATGGAGCCGTTTTAAATGATTATTGCACTTGCACATGCCGTACTATGCAACATCTTAGTAATTAATGCAAGTGTGTTGACATGTTTTTTAGTAGCACTTGCTTGTGTCTGGGTTTCTAGTGTTGTTCCTGTTACTTAAAATATATATATAACCGTTTGTTTTCATTTGTAATTTCTGGCCAGTGACACGGTGGCTCAGTGGTTAGCACTGTCGCCTCACAGCAAGAAGGTCACTGGTTCGAGTCCCGGCTGGGTCAGTTGGCATTTCTGTGAGTTTGCATGATCTCCCCATGTTTGCGTGGTCCACAGTCCAAAGACATGCGGTATAGGTAAATTGAATAAACTAAATTGGCCGTAGTTTATGTGTGTATTTAATATTTAAGTCTTATTTATTAAGTCTTATTTAATTTTTTTTAAATCAATATTTAAATTTTTTATATTTAATTAATATTTAAGCAAATATTTTCGATTGTCTACAGAACAAACCATCATTATACAATGACCTGCCTAATTACCCTAACTTACCTAATTAACCTAATAAAGCCTTTAAATGGCACTTTAAGCTGAATACTAGTATCTTGAAAAAATATCTAGTAAAATATGATGTACTGTCATCATGGCAAAGATAAAAATAAATCAGTTTTTAGAAATTAGTTATTAAAACAATTATGTTTAGAAATGTGTTGAAAAAATCTTCTTTCTGTTAAAAAATATACAGGAGGGCTAATAATTCGGGAGGGCTGATAATTCTGACTTCAACTGTATATGCACATTACATTACATTACCTTTCACGTGTTTTATTAGCTTTTTGTTTGGTGCTTCATGTCACTTTCATGTTTTGAAATTCTGTAAAACTCCTTTGATTACTAGCTGGTTTTCCAGACGGATGCCACAAGAAAAAAAAGGAGAGAGAAAAAAAAATCTCCAGACGCTGTTCACCTCAAAATGTCGCAGACAGCAAAGAGAATCCTTTACTAAGCCACTACTGATCGGCGTAAAGCGAAGACTGAAGTGGCTTGTACTTTTCTTTTTCTCTGAAAGCCAAACATTTTTAGAGTCGTAAGCTGTGTTTTAAATTTAAAGCAGGTATATCTGCAGTTATGAATAATAGACGGCAGCATGACTCAGCCTTGTGCAGAGGAAACTGAACAGGGTGGGTGGCACGATGCATCTCTCACAACACGGCTTTTTAAAAGTTAGCGTTAGCCAAGGCAAAAACAGACAGACCTCCATTTCAGCCCTTGAACCAGAGCTGAGCAATTAAGCTCCTGGTTGGTATTTTTTCCCTCCCCATCATGTCATTCCAGGGATTTTTACATTTCTTTTTCTTTTTTTTAACAGAAATATTCAGCCAGTCTTTAAATGTGCGCAGCTTAACTCTGTTTGTGCCTCAATGTGTGCTTACACAGTCTGTAACCTTTTCATGATGGATTGATTGATTTGAGGAGCTTTGTGCAGAGCTTTGTGTAAATGCTTTGCCCGCTAGATGTTATGGTGTCGTTTTCTGGGGAAAAAGAGCTTGTTAGATCAATCAGAAACTGTACATTAGTATAAAATATGGCCTATTAAACATAGTATGGCTCTGAGAACTTACACCAACATTTAAATGGCTTTTGTAAAATCATTTAATGATAGATAAGGTAAGTGGCGTGAACTTTGACTTAGGTTTTCCCTCCAGTCTTCACACCATAATCACTAAGTTATATTATTTAATTATAATAACAATGATACAAATTATAAATATTAATCATTTTTCTTCAATATTACAAATAATAAATAATAACAATAATTATAATAAAACATTTGTAAAGTCATTTAATGATAAATAAGTGGCATGAACCTTGGCTTTTTCCTATTCTTCTCTGCATTGTTTGCTGATGCTTCACACCATAATTGCCAGGTTATATTATTTCATTATAATA
>CAIGQV010000818.1:27236495-27252873 GCA_903798115.1 Danio jaintianensis | reverse complement strand
TTCTTTCTTTCTCTCTTCTTTCTTTCTTTATTTTTCTCTTCTTTCTTTCTTTCTCTCTTCTTTCTTTCTTTCTTTCTTTCTTTCTTTCTTTCTTTCTTTCTTTGCCTATTTCTTTACCCTTGTTATACTACTTTAATCTTAATTCACACAGTATTTCCCTCATTGCAAAAAAGCAATCTCTGTATGGTTTTTTATACATTTTTGTCTCTTTTATATACATTGTAATTGTTTTGTTGTTATTGCAATAATTTCTTTACATTTAAAAAAAAAAAACGTATCACTGATGAAAAAAAACAGAAATATTGTTAAAATGCAATGTAAAAATTGTAATACATTTTAAAACAAAATTTTGAATATTCCTGAGATATGTGAACTTTCAGCATCATTAAATTAATAGTTCGTGTCATATGATCCTTTTATTTTAAGCAAATTGTTTTAATATGCTGTTTTTATGTTCGGAAAACATTTCTTATTCAAAATGTTGAAATCAGTTTAAATGCTTTTTTGTGGAAACAATAATATAAAAGATTATTTGCTGAGCTGCATTTATTTAAGTATAAATCTTTTGTAGTATATAAAAAAAGCCTTTACTATCACTTTTAATCAGTTGCATGTTTTGTTTTGTGCAAAAAAAGTACCAATTTCTTAAACAAAAAAAGTTCTGACCACTAACTTCTGAACTGTAGTGTACATTTGACTCCTTTTTTAAAGTACAGCCTTCATACAGTATCATTGAGATCATCCAGATGCTCTGTAAAGGACATTATCTTTTTAATTTCGCTGTGTTTGCTGATAATAACCCTTTAACTCTTCCATGAGGGAAAGATAAGTTTCTTCTGAGAGCTTCCTAAATGTATTATTTGATATATTTGAGACAGATGGGAACAGATGTACCCAAAGGTTTTAGGCCATTGACAATTTATAACCATATTTTGAGTCTAAAAATATGTATGCATTAACAAAAAGATGGTATAACCAATTTGACCAAATTTTGATGTGAAATACGATTACAGACTTTCAAATACTATTTCCGACTCCATTTCCCAGCATATCACGAATGTTCATTTGTCTTAATAGCCAGCCCCCTGCCACATATCATGCCTTCAACTTTGTTGGTTACAAGTCCCAGACTTCATCTTTGTATTGAATTTGTTACACTGACTGATTCATTCATTTTCCTTTGGCTTAGCCCCTTTTTCATCAGGGGTCGCCACAGTGGAATGAACCGCCAACTTATCCAGCATATGTTTTACACAGCGGATGCCCTTCCAGCTGCAACCCAGTACTGGGAAACACCCCTACACACTCATTCACACACATACACTACGGCCAATATATCAATTCACCTATACCGTATGTCTTTGGACTCTGGGGGAGACTGGATCCCGCAGAGGAATCCCATGCGAACACGGGGAGAACATGCAAACTCCACACAGAAATGCCAACTGACCCAGCTGGGACAGTGCTAACCACTGAGCCAACGTGTCACCCCTGAATGAACATTATTTCACATATATTTGGATATCTTGTTCTCAAACCTGCATGTAATGCTTTTTATGTACAGTATAAAGTCACCTTTGTACATAGAATTGATGCAAACACTAAAACAAGTCAAATTTTTTGACCCACAGCATAAGCATTTAATCATGGTGAATTTAATTGTATTAAAAAAAGTTTAATGTAAAGGGATAGTTCACTCAAAACTGAATTCTGTCATCATTTACTCACTTTTCACTTGTTCAAAACTTGTTTAAACATGTCTTTCTTCTGTTGAATGCAAAAGTAGATGTTTTGAAGAATGTTGTAAACCTGTAAACAAGTCAATGGTTACAGGTTTACAACATTCTTCAAAATATCTACATTTGTGTTCAATAGAATAAACAAAAGACTGGAATCACTCGAGGGTGAGTAACATTCCTGGGTGAAATATCCCATTAATATTGAAATATTTTATTGTATTTTATAGACTTTACTGTCACGTTCATTAGTTAGATGCATCTGTTTTTGGTTTTTTATGTATAAAAGTACTGATTTATTTACAAAAAAAAAAGAACTGACCACAAACATGCTGTCACGTTACTGGGAGGTATTGCAGACGGGACAAGAGATAGGATCCATGTGCAATTTTAATGATAAAACATCGTGCAAAAACAGGACATCCAGGAACACAAAGTAACAAATAAACAAAACAACAAACTAAGACCGGGAACTAAGATATAACATGAGCAAAAACAACAAGACCAAACAATACCATACAAAAACAACAACGACTGAGCAATGACAAAACAGGAGCAAGGTGTATAAATAGTCCAAACAATCAATAGTGATGGGATGCAGCTGCGTGTGTGATCAGTGGAAGTGAAAACCGGGTGTGTGTGGCGGAATGATGGGAATTGTAGTTCGTGATGATTTGTAGTTCACCAGCGATCTCTGAAGTCCTTGATCGCTGGTGAACATGACACATCCAAACTGTTTTTCACATTTTATATAAATATAAAATTATATATGTTATATAAAAAGTACAGCCTTCAACCCATTGAGCCAGATGCTCTGAAAAGGACGTTATCGTTTTAATTCCCCCGAGTTTACTGATAACAATCTCGGCGTCTTCTCTGAGGGAAAGATAAGTTCCTTCTCAGTGCTTCCTAAATGTATTATTCCATGTATTCAAAGGGTTTCAGGCCATTGACAATTTATAACCACATTCTGCAGAGAATCTAAAAATATGTATGCATTAACAAAATAACATAACCAATTTGACCAAATTTTGATGCTAAATACGATTAGAGACTTTTCAAATACCAGTTCTGTGATGCCTTCCCCCCATATCACGAATGTCCATCTTTCTTTATAACCAGTAGATTTATTTTAATGCCCCCTGCCACATATCATGCCTTCAGCTTTGTTGGTTAAAAGCCATTTACAAGTCCCAGACCACCTCTTTGTATTGAATTTGTTGGCTTTTAAAACCTGCAGTCTTTCATTGCGTCTAGTGAATTTGTAGACGGCGAACTGCTCAAGTTCTCTTTATTGATTTGGCTGAGCGGCTCCTGCAGCTGCTCCTTTTCTCTCAGCTCCTCTTGGCAGTGACGGAGCCTCTCTCTGATTTCCTGTTGCATAAAGTCCTTCTCTCTCATGTTAACTCTATCCTTAAAGAAACACTCCACTCTTTTGTTTTTTTGGGGGGGGGGATACATTCATTTTTACAAGTCACCTAGAGTTAAACTCTTGGGGTTTGCCATTTTTTAATCCATTGCCATGTTTTCAGGTGCTGTGTAATATTAGTGCACCTGCTACAGCCATGGTACAGCAGCAAAGTTCCTTGATTATTACGCCAGAATGAGAGTAAAGTTCCTAGCCATATCAGCGTAGAAAATGGCAACTTTTCATTTTTTGTCCATCTTAGTACATGATGCAACTACAAAAGAGTCAAGCTTTAAATAGGAACATTATCAAAAGTTTTATTTTTTTTATTTTTTTGATTGAGATGCTAATGGTCTAATCTGATTCAATGATTTATGCTAAGCTAAGCTAAAAGTGCTTCCGCCAGACCCGGAGACTGGCTGAATGGATTAAAAATGATCAAACTTAACTATTTAACTCTATGCGACTTGAATCCATTGGCATGTTTTTTAAGGCAATAGCATTTCAGTAACATCATTGCGCCTGCTGCAGCCATGGTACAGCAGCAAATTTCTACACATTTCTACACATTTCTAAACATAATAGTTTTAATAACTCATTTTTTATAACTGATTTCTTTTATCTTTGCCATGATGACAGTACATTAGATATTTTTCAAGATGCTAGTATTCAGCTTAAAGTGCAGTTTAAAGGCTTAACTTAGGTTAATTAGGCAAATCCTTGTATAACGATGGTTTGTTCTGCAGAAAATAAATGAAAATATATTGCTTAAGGGGGCTAATAATATTGTTCTTTAAAGTGTTTTTATTCCAGTCGAAATAAAACAAATAAGACTTTCTCCAGAAGAAATAATATTATAGGAAATACTGTGAAAAATTCCTTGCTCTGTTAAGCATCATTTGGGAAATATTTGAAAAAGAAAACAAAAATTCACAGGAGGGCAAATAATTTTGACTTCAACTGTACATAGAAAACACATTAAATACAAGCGTGAAAACAAAATGTCCACATGTGTGAAATAACCATTGTCATTCAGCGTAAACTAGATTTTATTGTTCATTTATCTAACCTGAACCTTTTCATTCATTCATTCATTTTCCTTCGGCTTAGTCCCTTATTTATCAGGGGTTGCCACAGCGGAATGAACCACCAACTATTCCAGCATATGTTTTACGCAGCAGATGCCCTTCCAGCCGCAACCCAGTACTGGGAAACCTGAACCTTTTGATTTACTATTATAAAGTAAACCTTCAGAATTTCTTCTACAGCTCATGTCAGAAAACTAAAAGAAATAGTTCACCCATAACTGAAAAGTCTGTCATCATTTACTCAACCTTTGCTTGTCACAAATCTGTTTGAGGTTGAGAATATGTTAAAGATATTTTGTCCACTTTGACCATAGTACAGTCAAAATTATTCGCTCTCCTGTCAATTTTATTTTATTTTTTTCAAATATTTCCCAAATGATGAATTTAATAGAGCAAGGAAATGTTTCACAGTATTTCCAATTATATTTTTTTCTTCTGGAGAAAGTCTTATTTGTTTTATTTTGGCTAGAATAAAAGCAGTTTTTATTTTTTTAAAAACCATTTTAAGGTCAAAATTATTAGCCCCTTGAAGCTATTTTTTTTTTCGATAGTCTACAAAACAAACCATCGTTATAAAATAACTTGCTTAATTACCCTATCCTGCCTAGTTAACCTAATTAACATATAGTTAAGCTTTTAAATGTCACTTTAAGCTGTAAAATAAATCAGTTATTAGAAATGAGTTATTAAAACTAATATGTTTAGAAATGTGTTGAGAAAATCTTCTCTCTGTTAAACAGAAATTGGGAAAAAAAATAAACAGGGGGGCTAATAATTCAGAGGGTTTAATAATTCTGACTTCAACTGTACTTTCTCTTTTCTGCTAAACTTCTCTGCACACATAACCTTGAATAGCACTTGGATATAGCGCAAGCTGCCTTTAGACAGCTTACTGATAAAACACCAGATATGGTATATGCTAGAAGATTCAGTTCTTAGCTGTCACTCGTGCCTCTGTCTCACAGGAAGTTTAGCTGCAGAGCTCAAGTTAATTTTAGACAATCAGGCCTTTGCATTTCTATCAGCTATAAAAAACAATTGTTTAATGAAAAGAAAAAAAGAGACAAAAGAATAATAAAAAAATATACTCCTTTTTCACAACACTAGTATCTTGAAAAATATCGAGTAAAATATTATGTGCTGTCATCATGGCAAAGATAAAAGAAATCAGGTATTTAGAAATGAGTTATTAAAACTATTATGTTTAGAAATGTGTTGAAAAAATCTTCTCTCTGTTAAACAGAAATTGGGATACAAATATATAGGGGGGCTAAGACTTCAACTGTATATTTGCTTTCCTACCATATAGAAAGTCTATGGTTGCAGGTTAAACAAAAACTTTAGTTTAGTCTATTCTCTCATTTTTGGGTGAACTATCCCTTGAATGAATGTCTAGTTTCCCTTCTAAAATTTAAGAGTAAGATAGCTTGTTTCATGTTGATTTTACCATTCATGTGCTGAATCCTAAACCTCCATCTTTTCTTTCCCTCTACAGAAACCTGTCCAGGAATCCTCTGGCATCTCTTTCTTGGCAGCTTTTCCAGCACCTCCAGCTGATTGAACTGTAAGTCCCTTTAACGCTATTTTACCAAAGCGAGAAAACTACATGAACATAATTGCCAAAAATTGCACCACAGCACAAACCCAGCAAGCGACGAACTCCTCGATTGATGATAAAACTCTCTCTGCATAGATTTTCGGTGATAAGCAGCACTTGCCAAATTGGACGCTGCAAAATCCAGGCTTGATGCTCGATTGCATTGCTGTGTTCATTAGAAATGTTTTCAGCACTTTACAGTCAACTAATTTGTTTGCGCACCCCCTGCTTTCCCCCCAATAGACTCGACTAGCTTCTGTCAAAGCAAAAACATCTCCAGTGATGAAGCAGAAACACTTTTTACACGTCTGCGAAACAGTCGCTGGTTAATTAAGGCATGGCAGTGAAATGTATTGGTCTTGTCTGCTGGGAGCCTGACCTCATTTTCTTGTTTGTCATGAATATTTGAGCAATCTGCATGTACATGAAGTGATGAGTTTGTTTATTGATTGTGAGCGGTGACATGGCGCCGTTGCGTTCAAAATGACAAAACAATTCAATTTTTTTTAAAAATTTGACACGTCCCCTCGTCCTCGTTCTTTGTTGCGGCTGAATGCAACTCGCAGAGGAGCTGACATTTGTCCTGCTTAATTTTTTATTACGCAATTTTTTTTTTTTTCTTTTGGGGCCTTTCATTTCAGAATGTGTTAGATGATGATTTTGGGAGTGTGTGTGTGGAATGCTGTCTTTTCCTGTTCTCACTGATGTGGATATTGTGGTTGATGATGTAAACATCACATGCCATTCGTCTAAATGGCTCCTCCAGGAAATTAGTTTTGCCAAAAATCATATTTGTGATGAATTAGACATGTTTACCAGGTGGGAGGGTTAGAGATCCTTTCAGGACAGTTTACTGCTAAAATGTGAGATTAAATTCTGTATTAAAATATACAGTAGAATGCAAAATTATTAGCCTTATTGTGAAATTTTTTATTTTAATTATAATTATTATTATTTTTTTTCCAAGTGATGTTTAATGAAGAGTTTTGTTCAACACATTTTAAAACATAAGTTTTAATAACTACATTGGAAAAATATTCACAATTTTCCGTATTTTGTGATTCATGTTTTTTTTTTTTTTTCTGGGTTGGTGTTAGGGCTGCACAATATATCGCTTCAGCATCGATATAGCAATGTGTGCATCCGCAATAGTCACATCGCAGGATATGCAATGTTGAGTCGGGATTATAATTGATTATAATCATTGCAGAGTTTAATCATAACGGAGTAAAAGTTTATCATCTGGATGCGTTTTTAAAGTGACAGTTCACCCCAAAATTAAACTTTACTCACTAATTTCATTTCACCCATCACTTGTTGATTTTTTTTATGTTGAAGACAAAAATAAGATATTTTAATAACTCATAAATATTTGAAACGAGTGAAGGGTAAGTAAACAGTGAGTAAATTAAACTCTCCCTTTAAGGCCTGTGACTGTGGGAACATTTCAATATTTCAGAGTTTAAAACATCCGACCACAAGAAATTCTAATGTAACTTTAATAAAGATTACATTAATATCATTCATTCATTCATTCATTTTCCTTCAGCTTAGTCCCTTTATTCATCAGGGGTCGCCACAGCGGAATGAACCGCCAACTTATCCAGCATATGTTTTACACAGCAGATACCCTTCCAGCTGCAACCCAGTACTGGGAAACACCCACACACACTTACATTCACACACATACACTACGGCCAATTTAGTTTATTTAATTCACCTATAGCGCATGTCTTTGGACAGTGGGGGAAACCGGAGCACACAGAAGAAACCAAAGCGAGCACAGTGAGAACATGCAAACTCCACACAGAAAATGCCAACTGACCCAGTTGGGATTCGAACCAGCGACCTTCTTCCTGTGAGGCGACAGTGCTAACCACTGAGCCACCGTGTCACCATATTAATATCAATATATGTATATTAATCAATATTTATACCTGAATACTGTTAGACTCTCCAGAAGACTATAATTCA
Organism: Danio jaintianensis; assembly: GCA_903798115.1. Lineage (NCBI taxonomy): Eukaryota > Metazoa > Chordata > Actinopteri > Cypriniformes > Danionidae > Danio > Danio jaintianensis. The sequence continues at coordinate 27,245,070 of CAIGQV010000818.1, read as the reverse complement.
CTTTTATCTTTGCTATATTGTATTTATTTATGCATGTAATTTATTTGTTATATATTATTCAAGACTCACTCCCATACAAAATCACCCCGCTAAATCTAAAAGGAAGAATTCTTTCCAAATAAAGCTGTTTGTCATCTGGAAATTGTATTCACATCACAATATATATTACAGAAATACAAAATATTACAAAAACCTTGTAATAAACTGTCAGTAAATGTTCTGTTATTTTATAGACTTATTATTTATTATACATTATATTGTGTTTCAAACTGCTAAACGAGTCAATGATATGTCAATAAAAGTCACTTTGTTAAACTGTAGAGTTGAATTTTCAGCATCAAAAGTTGACAGAGCAGAGATCAACGTCCCATAATGCAATTCACAACCGTAAATAAACGGAAAACACTTGTTAATTCACAGATATATTTTGTACGGTGTAATAACTTATTTGTTTTGTCTTTGCCATGATTATGGGAACATAATATTTTACTTGTTATTTTGCAATGTACTAATATTCAGCTTAAAGTGCAATTGAAAGGCTTAATTAGGTCAATTATGGTAAGTTAGATTAATTAGGCAAGACACTGAGTGGTTCGAAAAAATAAATATTTCTTAAGGAGGCTAATAATACTGACCTTAAGAATGATAAAAACTAAAATAATTATAAAACTGCTTTTATTCAAATGAAAAGAAACAAGACTTTCTCTGGAACGAATAAAAAAAAAAATAATAATTTGAATACATAATATAAAATGATAAAATATTGATCATTTTTCCATCAACTGTAAGTGTGCAGCTCTTGTTTTAGCATAATTAAGATCATATTGTGATTTTATTAATTAGTTTTTATTTTTGTTTTATCTTGTTTTCATTTTAATTGGTCACACTTTACAATAAGGTTACATTACTTAATGTATTAATTAACATGGACTAATACTGAACAACACATGTATAGCATTTATTAATTATTAATCATAGTTCAAAATTTACTAATGCATTATTAAAATCTAAATTCATGCTTGGAAAAATTAGTTAATGCACTGTGAGTTGACATGAACTAACAATGAATGACTTTGTTTCCATTAATTAACATGTACAGAGATGAATAAATACTGTAATAAATGTATTGTTCACTGTTTGTTCATGTTAGTAAATACATACTTGGTACTAGTATAACTAGCATTAACTAATACAACCTTATTGTAAAGTGTTACCTTTTAATTTAAATCTGGCATTTTTAGTGGTTTGTTTATATGCCGGCGTCACGGTGGCGCAGGTGGTAACACAATCGCCTCACAGCAAGAAGGTCGCTGGTTCGAGCCCCGGCTGGGTCAGTTGGCATTTCTGTGTGGAGTTTGCATGTTCTCCCTGTGTTCACGTGAGTTTCCTCCGGGTGCTCAGGGTTCCCCCACAGTCCAAAGACATGTGCTATAGGTGAATTGGGTAAGCTAAATTGTCCGTAGTGTATGTAGTGGATGTTTCCCAGTACTGGGTTGCAGCTGAAAGGGCATCTGCTGCGTAAAACATATGCTGGATAAGTTGGCGGTTCATTCCGCTGTGGCAACCCCGACCCCGGATTAATAAAGGGACTAAGCCAAAAAGAAAATGAATGAATGTTTATATGCCTGTGTAGTTTTTATTCAATTTAATTTTGATTATTTTAGTCAAGCCATAAAGTTGAAATACATATTTTACACATATTTTACACAATACATATTTTTACACAAATATATGCATTAATATATGCGTTAATATTTCTCTCATTTCTAGGGTTTAGAGTTTCAATTGCATCTCTAAAATGTGCCATTATGAGCCAATATCCAAAGATCATCCTGGCTCAACCTTATGGTGATTTTTGGTGATTCTTGATTTTTAGGTTAATTACAGGAGTAAATCTGTAAGGAATAACTTTTAAATGTCAGAGTAAGATTATAATACACACAGACCTGGAAAATTAATGAAACATTAAAGTTAAATCTCTATAGTCTATAATGATTCTGGTTATTACATCTGCCTCTTTTGCTTTCACGAATTAATTTTTTAATAAATAAGGATGACACTTGGGCTCTAAATATAAAAACCTTTACATTTTCTCCACAGAGAAATACAGTTGAAGTCAGATTATTAGCCCTCCTGAATTATTATTATTTTCCCCCAATTTCTGTTTAACGGAAAGAAGATTTTTTTCAACAGATTTCTAAACATAATACTTTTAATAACTCATTTCTAATAAGTGATTTATTTTGTCTTTGCCATGATGACATGGTTTTAAAAAATTAAAAACTGCTTTTATTCTAGTCTAAATGAAACAAATAAGACTTTCTTCAGGAGAAAAAATATTTTAGGAAATACTGTGTAAAATTCCTTGCTCTGTTAAACATCATTTGGGAAATATTTAAAAAAGAAAAAACAATCCACAGGAGGGCTAATCATTTTAACAACTGTATATTTATTTTTTACTTTTAACTTATAAACCTTTAAAGAAAGACCTATTGTGAGCTTAACTGATTGTAACAGCATTTAAAACAGTGACCTGAGGTTGAGTAAATGATAAGAGACATTTAAATTTTTGCGTGAACTATCCCTTTAAATGTCAGGAAGCAGTACAACGGTGTGTGTGATGCATTCATTTATAATTGTTTGAGAGTTCAATCTGAGCATGTAAGATATGGTAATCTTCTTGTTGCCCTGTATTATCTGAGAGAGAAACATTCAGCACTGGCATGACGTGTCATCCAAGTGATTGATCACATGGTTAAACTGTACTTAAGATGAAAATGAAAGAATGCATTGCAATAAATCCAGCAAAGTCATTGTCTTCAAGGACACTTGGCAACACAAACATCTCGCTTCATTAGCATACGATCTGAGTGCTTCTCTTGAGTGTTATTTTTTAAAAGGAAATGACATCAACACTAGCTATGGGTTACAGATTATAGCTCATTATTTAAGCCTTTTTTAAACATACCGTATGTACAGTTGAAGTCAACATTATTAGCCCTTAGCTCTTTCTCAAATTTTTCCCAAATAATGTTTAACAGAGCAAGGAATTTTTCACAGTATTTCCTATAATATTTTTTCTTCTGGAGAAAGTCTTATTTGTTTTATTTCGGCTAGAATGAAAGTAGTTTAAATTTAGTTTTAACCCATTTTAAGGTCAATATTATTAGCCCCCTTAAACAATTTTTTTTCCCAATTGTCTACAGAACAAACCATTGTTATAAAACCATTTGGCTAATTACCCTACAGTAACTTGCCTAATTAACCTAATTAACCTTGTAGCATCCTGGTTAAAAAATGGTCCGCTCTTTCCCTGATGGTTCACGATTCATTTATTGATCACCTTCCATAGAACCATTACACAATATAGTATCATGAACCACCATAAGAACTAGAGAAAAAAACAAACAAACAAAACAACTGAATCTCAAAAGTTGAAACACTAAACCAACAATCAACAAAATAAAACAATTTAAAACAAATCAAATAAATCATAATGACCTTCTTCTCCCTTAAACCAGGAGCTAAAACTCATAAATGGGGGAATCCGCGAATCAGCCATGTATCTGTGCCTTTGTGACCCCACTGGTACTTCTGCAACCAACCCGCTCTGAGCTGGGATCGAACCGGTGACTTCCCGCATGGGAGTCAGTTGCTCTATCAAGGAGGCTACACCTTGTTAGTGAGTTGCACCTAGCATTCCATGCCTAGCTTGCTTTGCTCAATGTCCAATACTATACACGTCATATATCTGATAGCCTCAGTAAACTCGGTGTCATAATTAAAGTCCCCAACCATAACTTAGTTCATCCAACAAAATCAATATAAAATAAAACACAAAATAACAAAATAATTCCAAATCATAAACAATAAAGTAGCACATCACTTCAAGTTTCATTACAACCTAGTTAAGCCTTTAAATGTCACTTTAACCTGAATACTAGTATCTTGAAAAATATCTAGTCAAATATTATGTACTGTCAAAGATAAAAGAAATCAGTTATTAGAAATTAGTTATTAAAACTATTATGTTTAGAAATGTGTTGAATAAATCTTTAATCCATTAAAGAGAAATTAAGGGAAAAAAATATACAGGGGGCTAATAATTCAGGAGGGCTAATAATTCTGATTTCCTCTGTATATGACTGACAGGCTAAAATGACAGTTCCTTTGACTGTTATAACAGAAAATATGCATTTATGAAATGGTTCAAAGGATGTTTTTTTTTTTACCCTCCATTCAGCAAAACAGTCATTAAAGCCAATTAGATTCAAAAATGCTCCATGCAAAACGCAAAATAGTAATTCTTCCTGCAGATTTTCAATCATGTAAACAATATTGATCAAAGTATGCATTAATAATGTTTTATTATTTTCTTTGTAAAGTAAGAAAAGGCTAAAAATTGCATTAATTTCCATTGAGTATACATTGTAAACAAACTAATTTAAACTAAACAGAACAAATTTATGCGTTATGGATATGAATGGTGTTGCTTTGGTGGTGTGATAATGGAGTAATCTTCAAAGCTAGATGAGAATCATGGGCATTATTGATTTTCAGACCTAGTAAATCCATCCTAACCGTCACTGTAGTATAATATCAGCCTGAAGGTTTGCTGAAAGAATTGCGAATTTAGACTTTATCCTTTAAATCAGCGGTTCTCAATGCAATTTTCAGGTAGTGTGCGGGATCTCCACTTATTGCTTCTATTATGCCATTAAGATCCCTTTGTTTGTTTTGTAGGTCTCCTATTATAAGCTTACACACATCAAAGCTACAATGTTTACAGTAAATACATTACAGCATTAGTTCTTTTCTCACAATGTCTGAAATGGTTGGTTCAAGGATTTGATCTAAATAAGATGAGAATCTTTTGAGAATCTACTTTTTTATCAGTATGTTGATGTACTTCCAACTGGAACAAAATATTTAGTTGGGGGCGGGGCTTTCATAGGCAAACTAATGGTAAGAGGGGCGTGGTTAAGAATATTATGGCTGAAACGTCAAACTGAAGTCAACAAAAAAGATTTGCCAATTCAAATGTCGAAGCAAATTGAGCAGATTGAAGATTACCAGAATAAACCTAACCCTAATTACCTTGTATGGATTAATTGTTCACTTTAAGAATAACAATGTGCTCATCGATACATTTTTGGTTGTAAATTTAGATTTCACTCAGACTTCAACAGCTGCTTATTTTGCAAAGTTTGCATAATTATGATTGCTTCATATTACATAAATCATTAATTCATTAATTTTCCTTTGGCGTAGACCCTTATTTATCAGGGGTCACTACATCAGAATGAACCGCCAACTATTCCAGCATATGTTTTACGCAGCAGATGCCCTTCCGACCGCAACCCAGTACTGGGAAACACCCATACACTCTCGCATTCACACACACATACACTATGGCAAATTTAGTTCATCCAATTCACCTAAACCTCATGTCTTTGGACTGTAGGGGAAACCACAGCACCTGGAGGAAACCCACACGAACACGAGGAGAACATGCAAACTCCACACAGAAATGCCAACTGGTCCAGCCGGGGCTCAAACCATCGACCTTCTTGCTGTGAGGCGACAGTACTACCCACTGAGCCACCGTGCGATTACATAAAATCTTAATGATTAATTAGCAGATCTATTAAGTTTATTACAGTTATTAAAGTAATCAGATGTGCATAGCAATATATTGGTATTATTATTTTTTATATAAAGTATTTTTCTGTTTATAATGGACTTGTCCTTGTTTGCTGATTTGTTTAACCAAGATCTGGCAACACAAACGAGTCACGGTTCGTACCTTTTTCAGTCATTTAGGTAACAATTGATCTAAAGGAGGTGTTCATAAGACTTTCATGAAACCTTTATAATCATGACATGACACATGAGATGTGCATGTGCATGCATGCTTATGACAACTGTCATTAAGTGTCATTTGCTCAGTTATGTCATTTTAAATACAAAGATTTACAAAGAACTTTACAAACTAATATATCGCAATCTGTTTTTGGCTTTGTCATGACAACATGACATTACCAATACAACATAAGTTGTCATAAATCTGTAAAAAACATGATTGTCACGAGGCCATTATAATTGTGTCGTGAATATTTTTTTAGCACTTTTTTCAGCGGAACAAACTTTACTTGTCATTAAAATGTCTCATTAAAAGTGTCATTACTCTGAAATAATTTTAAAAGATTTATTAATATTAATTAATAAAATGTCATAACTGAGCGAATGACACTGAACGACAGCTGCCATAAGCATGCATACAATCTAACTCACATTCATGACCTGTCATGTCCTGATTATAAAGTTTTCATGACAGTCTTATGAACACCCCCTTCAAGTAAAGTGTCACCTATTACTTCAGTTTCTCATCAAATCTTGACCAATCAAATGCTCTCTAGTGTCTGACATCCCCCTCCCCCTTCAAAACGTTTCTCATTTGCTTTTAATTTGATGCGCTTGAGTTCAACCACTCTCACTGGCAGAGCTGTGATAAAACAAAACGCTATTGGCTGTTCTTTTTAAAGGGGAGGAGCTACTCTATGTCCTGCTCTCTATTTATTTTTCAGTTGAGATCACGTCAAAACGTGAATAAAAAATGCACATATCAAAGCACTTCACGGGACATTTAAGTACAGATTTTTGTAAAAATGCAGTTTTCAATGTTTCATTAGGCCAAATTTAGGGGGATTTGTGACGGAATTACGGCGGACTTGTTCTCTTTTGGTAGACAGTAACTGCATTTATTGTGTTACATTCAGAAACTGCTACAGCAGACATACATGAAAGGTAACATCCAAAAAATGTTAGCGTCCAGTGTTAAATTTGGATTCTGAAGTACGATTTAGATCCCTCTTTCTACTGCAGCACCTCTATGTTTTGTTCTATTCTTCAAATGAAAATGATCCCATTGCATCTTGTAGTCTTGCTCAATAGCTTTCAGGTGCACATGCACAACTAAACCTCATCAGCGTGCATAATGATGTTACGGGCTGTCAATCATCGCTGATGATAGTCAGGCCCCCCGTCGGCCACTGCTGAGTTATTCCTGGCAGCGTAAATGATGCCTGAGTTTAAGCTCAAAGCACAAGTAATTACTTAGAGAACAAAACTCGTCTTTTTTTGTTGATGCTGTTGTTGTTGTTCGACTCTCTAGCAACTTCATACTTCATAATCGTATCTTCCGATTACTTTGGCCATTCTCGTTCCATGTCTTACAGATGCATTTGTTCTCACGGGTGACCTGACTTGTGCAGGTTGGCAGAAAGGGATTTGCAAAATAATGAAGGGATCTGAAAACATACAGTGGTGTATTTTCTAACCCGAGCGTGCAGATTAATGGACTAAAGTTTCACGCTGGGATCAAAGCCTGTGGGTAATGATATACAGTTCATCACGTCGTGAGCGCCTCGTCGTTCTTGCCGCTCAGCCACTGCCACTGTGTTGTTCAAGGGAAATGTTGTAGTTTCTTCAGTAATCAGTGTCGGCTCTTTAAGTGTGTCTTTGTATGCTATTGCACATATTTGTGAGCATAATATATGCACTTCATGGAAGAGATTATTCATTTAGAAGATACATTCCAAATGTGTTTATATAATGGAACACGATCTTTGACATAACAGCATGTTTCTATAAGGCACCCACAATGTAAACAATATCTTTTATTAACAGTTTTCCGTAATTTGCGATTCTTTTTTTATTTTTTTTATTTAGTTATGCTTTTGAATAATATTATGGGACTTTTATCTTTCCTATAACAAATTTTTATGTTGAATATTTTGAAAAAGGTGAATTTTATTGATATTTTAGTAATAATGAATTGACATTTTTTAAAAGTGGTATATTTTCTGAATTGGTGTTGTAAATTATGGTACAAAATCCTGATAATAAATTACCAGTACTTGTTTTATTATTTTAAAGACAAATCAATCAATCAATCAATCAATTCATCTATCCATCCTTCTTTTCATCCTTCATTCCCTTCCATCGTTCCATTCATCCTTCATTCAATCCACCCATCGTTCCATCCATCTATTGTTAAATCGTTCCATTATTCCATCTATCCATTGTTAAATCGTTCCATCCATCCATCATTCTTCCATCCATCCATCGTTCTTCCATCCATCCATCCATCCATCCATTGCTAAATCATTCCATCCATCCATCCATCCATCCATCGTTCCTTCCATCCATCCATCCTTTGTTCCATCAATCAATCCATCCATCCTTTGTTTCATCTATCCATCCTTCATTCCATTCATCCAACTTTGCATCAATCAGTCATTCCATCCATCCATTGTTAAATCGTTCCATCCACCCATCGTTCCTTCCATCCATCCATCCTTCATTCCATCCATCCCTCATTCCATCCATCCATCCTTCATTTCATCCTTTGTTCCATCCATCCATCCTTCATTCCATCCATCCATTCATGCCGGTATCTATCTATCTATCTATCTATCTATCTATCTATCTATCTATCTATCTATCTATCTATCTATCTATCTATCTATCTATCTATCTATCTATCTATCTATCTATCTATCTATCTATCTAT
>CAIGQV010000818.1:27198423-27224569 GCA_903798115.1 Danio jaintianensis | reverse complement strand
CATTGTAAAAGCGCTATAGAAATAAAGATGAATTGAATTGAATTAGGTACACCTGTCCAACTGCTCGTTAACGCAAATTTCTAATCAGCCAATCACATGGCAGCAACTCAATGCATTTAGGCATGTGGACATGGTCAAGACGATCTGCTGCAGTTCAAATCGAGCATCAGAATGGGGAAGAAAGGTGATTTAAATGACTTTGAACGTGGCATGGCTGTTGGTGCCAGACGGGCTGGTCTGAGTATTTCAGAAACTGCTGATCTACTGGGATTTTCACGCACAACCACCTCTAGGGTTTACAGAGAATGGTCTGAAAAAGAGAAAATATCCATCCAAATGCCTTGTTGATGCCAGAGGTCAGAGGAGAATGGCCAGACTGGTTCGAGCTGATAGAAAGGCAACAGTAACTCAAATAACCACTCGTTACAACCGAGGTATGCAGACGAGCATCTCTGAATGCACAACACATCGAACCTTGAGGCGGATGGGCTACAGCAGCAGAAGACCACACCGGATGCCACTCCTGTCAGCTAAGAACAGGAAACTGAGGCTACAATTCGCACAGGCTCACCAAAATTGGACAATAGAAGATTGGAAAAACGTTGCCTGGTCTGATGAGTCTCCATTTCTGCTGCGACATTCGGATGGTAGGGTCAGAATTTGGTGTCAACAACATGGAAGCATGGATCCATCCTGCCTTGTATCAACGGTTCAGGCTGGTGGTGGTGGTGTAATGGTGTGGGGGATATTTCCTTGGCACACTTTGGGTCTATTAGTACCAATTGAGCATCGTGTCAACGCCACAACCTACCTATTTTTATTTTATTCCAAATATCATTAGAATATTAAATAAAAGATCATGTTCCATGAAGAAATTTAGTAAATACACCAAAACCTAATTTTTGATTAGTAATATACATTGCTAAGAATTTATTGTGGACAACTTTACAAGTAATTTTTTCAATATTTAGATTTTTTGTTTATATAATTCATTCATTTTCCTTTGGCTTAGTCCCTTATTTATCAGGGGTCGCCACAGTGGAATGAACCGCCAACTATTCCAACATATGTTTTACGCAGCGGATGCCCTTCTAGCCGGAACGCAGTACTGGGAAACACCCATACACTCTCGCATTCACACACACTCATACACTACAGCCAATTAAGTGAATTGAATAAACTAACAGCGCATGTCTTTGGACTGTGGGGGAAACCGGAGCACCCGGAGGAAACCCACGCCAACACGAGGAGAACATGCAAACTCCAGACAGAAATGTCAACTGGCCCAGCCGGGACTCAAACCAGCAACCTTCTTGCTGTGAGGCGACAGTGCTAACCATTGAGCCACATTTAGAAATAGTTGTATCTCAACCAAATAATATCCCATCCTAACAAACCATACATCACTGAAAAGTGTATTTATCTATTCAGCTTTCAATTTATGTATAAATCTCAAGTTCCAAAAAATGGAATGACTTATTACTGATTCAGTGTCACATATTATATTAGGTTTCTATGGTAACCTCTGCATGACCAAATATTGTTTATAATTTCAGTACAGACATATTAAATTTAATTACATGACAATATTGACCTTATTCTGCAATGCAGAGGGGCGCTTGTTTTTTTGTGATTGTTTTAGAACTTCTGATTCAGTTACCTTTGGGAGAAATACTAGAAATAATAAACGTCAGAAAACTATCAAATGACTACTTGCTCTACAAACAAGTGTGCTCATGACTATACATAAAAAGTAGAATAACACAATAAGAAAATATAAATATAAATATAAATATAAATATAAATATAAGTTTGCAACGTGAAGCAGGAAGTTTGCATGTTCTCCCCATGTTCGCGTGGGTTTCCTCCGGGTGCTCTGGTTTCCCCCCACAGTTCAAAGACATGCGCTATAGGTGAATTGAAGAAACAAAATTGGCCATAGTGCATGAGTGTGTGTGTGTGTGTGTGTGTGAGAATGTGAGAATGTATGGGTGTTTCCCAGTACTGGGTTACGGCTGGAAGGGCATCTGCTGAGTAAAACATATGCTGGAATAGTTGGCGGTTCATACCGCTGTGGCGACCCCTGATAAATAGGGGACTAAGCCGAAGGAAAATGAATGAACATCAAGCAGCATAACGAGCGATTTTTAACATCTAAATATAAATGGAAGTGAATGAGATCGGAAGTCTCCAGCTAAAAAGATTCCAATGGCTGCGCCCGCTTGTACACGAAGAATAAGGTCAATACTGGACAATCAGTTCTAAAGATGTGATTTGAGATGCACCATAATTGGATACAGCCTCAAAAATAATAATAATGATAATAAATAAATAAATAAATAAATAAATAAATAAATAAATAAATAACTATGTATGTATGTATGTATGTATGTATGTATACAATATCAGTACAGACATATCCGATTTTAGAATAGGACACTAAATATTAACAGAATAAAAAGCTAAATATATTACAGTTCTTTATATAAAAGGATTATAACCATCAGGAATCTTTCATTATTCTTCTTTAATAAAGACAAGACCCTGTTCTTGGCTATTAGAATAAGGTTGATACTGGACAATCAGTTCTAAAGGTGTGATTTGAGATGCAATTGGATACAGCCTCAATAAAGTTAGTCTCTGCTCCACTCAACCGCATTAATAATGCCAGCAAAAAAGGGCTCCATTTGGGATTTCAGCATTCTGCTCACAAAAGTGGAGGAATACGAGATGCACATATGTGATGCACTCTCCTCATTTCTCCTGGTGGGATTGCAGCAGGACTCTCTAAATGACAGCCCAAGAGCAAGGGTGCTGCTGCATGCATGCTGAGTCTAAAACACATGTCATCTGTTTAGACGAGGCACTCGACAGGAGGGATCCATCTCTCGTCTGGTCTCATCAGTCAGCCCAGCGCAAATCACTGCGGCTGGCAATAATGATGCTCCTCATTTGAATGACAAACCAGTGCGCAGTGTCGGACCAGACGTTTTTTTTTTTTTTGCGTGTGCTCTTTTGAACGGTGGACCATAATATACGGTCTGTGACAGCAAGATTACGAGCTGTCCCTCTGTCAATTTATGCGTCTGTTTTTCAGTGAAGAGCCAAATTGGGGACATATAAGTGCATATTACCATAATCATAGGCTTGTAACAATAGTTTAAATGTCCTGACTTATACTTAACCTGAAATGTTTTTCAATAGACATTTTAATTGAAGGAGTAGAGATTTTACTCACTGTTGTTGTCATCGTAATGTTGTCTGTCTTTTCATTTCTGTAAAAGAAAAAACAAAATGATATAAGATGCTAAGCAGGATATCTCTATACGACTTTGACTATATGCAGAGTTTTAGTGTGACTATTGCAGTCGCTCATGTTAAAAATATATTCAGGCACAGTGGAGCAACTGACCAAATCGGAGCTCAAAAAATATGATCAGATTAAAAATCTACAATGCCCAATTGAACATACATGTACTTTATGTTGCTTTGTAACTACGGATGGTATAGATCATGAAATAAACCCAAATGTGTGCATGGTTCATGCTTTTTTTATTAGTTTTTTACACAGGGAGGTGAGTGTTTGGAGTGTTTTGGTATCTGACTGGAATATGTGATCCTATGGATACCAGCTACTGGCTGATGACCCCTTTGTGCTCCTAAATAAAAATAAAACATTTATTATTTATTTTTTATTTAGGAGCAAAAATAACAAGTATTGTGAGCTGAATCTGCCTACTTTATTTAAACCTTGAGTTTTCTATTGGGTTAAGGTCAGGGGAATGAGCTGGCCACTCCATTACCTCGATCCTTTTTTCCCCTGAAACCAAGTTTTCCACAGATTTGATGCCTTGTTTGTAAAATTCTTTCCTTTGCTTGATAGCAAATGATCACACTTAATGATTACACACTTACTTAATGCTTTAATTCACCCAAGTGTCATTTTTTTCTTTCTAGTTTCTCATTAGAAATAAAGAATTTTCCATTTAAATTGGAAAATTAATGACGTGTAATGGATTTCCTTCTTTGGCATATATACATTACATGATTATTTAAGGGCAAAACTTTTATTCTCTGTACTCAAAAAATAAATAAAAATAAGTAATTTATAAAATAACTAGTATTGTGAACTGAAACTGCCTACTTTATTTAAACAATGACTTTTCAATTGGGTTAAGATCAGGGGATTGAGCTGGCCACTCCATTACCTTAATCCTTTTTTTCCTCCCTGAAACCAAGTTGTTGCCTGGTAAATGGCAATACTTCACACTCCTTCCAAGCATAACACCTCTGTCAATGTTGGATTAGTTAAATTCATTAACCATAATCAGTCTTTGGTCACTACAATATTATATTGGTCACAATTAGCGAATACCAAACGCACAAGATGGCAGATCACTAAAAAATGTGTTTATTTTTATAATAGACTTGATGCCTGTTTGTAAAATTCTTTCTTTTGCCTGATACAAATGATCAAGTGTCATTTTTTATTTAAACAATGATTTTTTTAATTGGGTTAAGGTCAGGGGATTGAGCTGGCCTCAATCCTTTTTTTCCCCTGAAACCAAGTTGTTGCCTGGTAAACGGTACATAGGCCCAAAATCACAGTATGAGAAAAGTTAAATTCATCAAGTCTTTGGTCACTACAATATTACACAAAATGCACAAGATGGCAGAATGCCAAAAGAAAGGTGTCTATTTCATAACAGACTTGATGCCTTGTTTGTAAAATAATTTCCTTTGCCTGATAGCAAATAATCCATGAATGAAAAATCAGTGTTTCACTGATTAGAACTGCTGCCAAGCGTTCTGTCCTGTATCTATTATACACAAAGCCTTGGTGTCTTAACAAACTCAATTTTTCTCTCCTCATATCAGTTCCTCCTGTAATCCAGAAGCTGGACGAGCCGGAGCGCCGCCATCACACCTGTATCGAGTTTACGGTTAGAGGTTTTCCTCATCCCACACTGCATTGGTTCTACAAGGGCCGTGAGATCCTGCAGAGTGAATATATCCGCATGGAGATGGACTACTACCAGGATTACTTAGAAGGCTGCTTGACTTTTGAGAACCCGACGCATTATGACAATGGAAACTACACCCTAGTGGCCACTAACTCTCTTGGATCAGTTAGCAAAACTGTCTTTGGCCATTTCCTTGATCCACCATTCATGGAGGACGATGGTAGGTCTGCATGCTGTAATTGAGAATTTATCAGAATTCTACTCTAATTCTACTCTATTTATTCAAAAAAGTACTATATATACAGTCAAGGCTTGAGTTCAGAGGCAAAAAACTAAGTGCCTTCTGAAATTGTCATATAAAATCAGCATTTTTCTAAGGCTACTGTGTGTATGTTTAGTAATTTCACCATTATGGCAAGAATAGGTTTTCATTGCCTTTAAAGTTAAATAACTACACCTAAACATAGGAAGCTTAGAAAAATTCTCATTTTAGAAGACAATTTTAAATGGCACTTTGAGTTTTTTGTTGTATAACTGTCAGTCTAGAGCAGGGGTGCCCAAACTCGGGCCTGGAGGGCCGGTGTCCTGCATAGTTTAGCTCCAACTTCCTTCAACACACCTGCCTAGAAGTTTCAAGTATACCTTGAAAGAACTTGTTTATATGATTCAGGTGTGTCTAATTGGGGTTGGAACCAAAATATGCAGGACACCAGCCCTCCAGGACCGAGTTTGGCCACCCCTGGTCTACAGCAAATTAACATTTTAAAATTTAAAAGTCCCTGTGAAATCAAAATAAACTTTTTAAAATTTTAGTATCATTATGGTAGTCTTAAGAATATCCATAATCTAGTGTGCTCCAAAACAGTGACAAAATTTGCATTTAGAAGATATAAACATACAAATCTTGCAGTTTGTCACTTCCGCCTAAATGGGTCAACAACTTTTATGATGTCACCTCATACTTCAGTTTCTCATCAAATATTCGGACCAATCAAATGCTCTCTAGTATATGACATGTCCCGCCCCCTTTAAGACGCTATTGCTATAGGCTCTTGAGCTCAAACGCTCAATGTTACACCCAACACTGTTTTTTAAGGGGGAGGAGCTACTCTACGTCCCGCCCTGTCTTCAAGTTTCAGTTCAAATTACATTACGCATCAAACAAAACTGCACATTTCAAAGCACTTCACGGGACCTTTAAATAACAATGAAAAAAACAAAAACAAAAAAAAAACACTATATTTAAATACATATATCGATATATGAATATTATGAATACATTAACACATATCAAATAACTATTCATAACTGAAAATACCGTATATATCTATTCATTCTATAAATGTTTAATCTCTATACATTTGAAAATACAGATATAAACGTAAATATTTTTATTAGCACTATGCATTTGCAAAGGTTTCCTTTTTTTATTTCCCCATTTTTAATTGTTTGCTTTTCTCATTTCTCTTATGCTGATCTTTAAGGAATAATGGAGTACAGTAAGTGACTTTTTTTAACCAAAATAAATCAATTAAAAATACAGACAAAACATTAGTCACATCTCATGTCCATGTTAAAATCGAATCCAATATTTTACTTAAAATACACTACAAAATATGACCCTTAAATACAACATTCAAGGATGTGATTCAACAATTCCCTTTTCAAAGCAGTATCACATAATAATGGTTTCAAAAATGTCAAAATTGGAGAACAAAAATAACCTTGTACCATGTAATACTTGAAAATCCTCCTTATACTGGCCAGCACTGGTAAAAGAGAACACCATTAATGCCAATTAACAGAGAAATCCTGCAGATGAGTTTCAGCACATATAAAAGCTCTGTGTGCGGGAAGAGAAATTGTTTTTGGGTTTGTGATGCTGCAGTATGTGAGCCCTGCAGCACCTCTGCCATTATGACTCAATTAAACGCCAATTCCTCTCTGACACCTGTGAACAAGCCACACGGGTTCGCACAAAACCCTTCACAAATACTGCGGCTTCCAGACAGCGTCATATATAGACTCAACTGGAAATAGATTTGTCTAGTAATGAAAAGATATAATTTAATATACAGTACATAGGGGACCAGGACTAGTTTGAATAGTGGATTAAAGGGATAGTCAGGGGCGTAGCGGACATTTTAAAAGTGGGGGGGGGCAGCTGTATGCAAAAGTTTACATTCATATAATTATGAATCACCTGTTTCTAAATGGTCTGTCTCTAAAAGTGAGGGGGACGTATCCCCCCCGTCGCTACGCCCCTGGGGATAGTTCACCCAAAAATGAAAATTTACTCACTCTCGAGTAATTCCAAACAACTATGAGTTTCTTTATTCTGTAGATACACTAAAGAAGATATTTTGAGGAAAGCTGAAAGCCTGTAACCATTGACTTCCATTGTAAAAAAAAAAAAAAAAGAATATTATAGAAGTTAAGGGTTACAGGTTTTCAGCATTCTTCAAAAGATATTCTTTAGTGTTCAGCAGAATAAAAAAACTAAAAAGATATCAAAAGATATAAAAGAAAATATTTTGAAGAAAGCTGCAAGCCTGTAACCATTGACTTCCATTGTAAAAAAAAATACTATAGAAGTTAATGGTTACAGGTTTTCAGCATTCTTCAAAATATCTTCTTTATTGTTCAACAGAATTAAGAAACTAAAAAGATATAAAAGAAGATATTTTGAAGAAAGGGGCGTCACGGTGGCGCAGTGGGTAGCATGATCGCCACACAGCAAGAAGGTGACTGGTTCTAGCCCCGGCTGGTTTGCATGTTCTCCCCGTGTTTGCGTGGGTTTCCTCCAGGTGCTCCGGTTTTCCCCACAAGTCCAAAGACATACAGTACAGGGAATTGAATAAGCTAAATTGGCCGTAGTGTATGTGTGTGAATGCAAGAGTGTATGGGTGTTTCCCAGTGCTGGGTTGCAGCTGGAAGGGCATCCGCTGCGTAAAACATATGCTGGATAAGTTGGCGGTTCATTCCGCTGTGGTGACCCCTGATTAATAAAGGGACTAAGCCGAAAAGAAAATGAATGAATGAATGCATTGTGAGGAAAGCTGAAAATCTGTAACCATTGACTTCCACAGTAAAGAAAAATACTTTAGAAGTTAATGGTTACAGGTTTTCTGCATTCTTCAAAATATCTTCTTTTCAGAAAATATACAAAGTCAAACAACTTTTTGAACAATATGAAGGGTGAATAATTGATGACAGAATGTTCAGTATTGGGTGAACTATCCCTTTAAATTGCAAACAACACTGGCATAGTTTAAGATAAGTTTTTATGTACCAAATCAGTCAAGGATGTAAAGCAGTTTTCAAGCATCAAAACAATAACAATATAATGCATTTTAAATGGATTACTCCTTTTTCTGTACATTACAATGTGTCTTGATTCATTTTCGGAGTAAAAAAGTTAATGACTGTTATAGATTTTTAACATTATTTACAGTAGACACCCAGTAAAATGTTATTCTAAAAATGTTGTTTGCCACATTTAGTGCAAGAATCATTTGATAATATATTTATAGACTAATTAAAGTTTACAGTGTAGTACCAAAATAATCCTTTAATATTCAATCTTTGTACATTGCCACTATATGCGTAAACAACCCAGTTCTAGCCATTTGTCAGCAAGAAGACTCATAATATAAAACAAATTAAGTATGTATGACCCCTTATTAGGGCAGACACGGTGGAGCTCAGTGGTTAGCACTGTCACCTGACAGCAAGAAGGTCGCTGGTTCGAGTTCCGCCTAGACCAGTTGGCATTTCTGTGTGGAGTTTGCATGTTCTCCATGTGTTGGCGTGGGTTTCCTCCGGGTGCTCCGGTTTCCCTCACAGTCCAAAGACATGCGGTATAGGTGAACTGGGTAAACAAAATGCAAAATGGGCCGTAGTGTATGAGTGTGTGTGTGAGACTGAGTGTGTATGGGTGTTTCCCAGTACTGGGTTGCAGCTGGAAGGGCATCCGCTGCGTAAAACCTATGCAGGAATAGTTGGCGGTTCATTCCGCTGTGGCGACCCCTGACTAAGCCGAAGGAAAATTAATGAATGAATGAATAAATAAATGAATGACCCTCTATTAGTGTATATATTTTGCAGGCTAGAATAAGTATTTCCTTTATATAAATATATATATATATATATATATATATGTATTCATAACTTGTATTTAGTATGTAATATATAATACAATGGCTTTTTTACATTTAATTAGATGCAGACAGCAAACTGGTTCAGCTCTTCTCTACAGCAATGCAATTTTACTTTATTTCAGCTTTATTTAAATTAATTATTCAGTTAACAATGTTGCTCTGCATTCTGTAAGTGAAAATATCTTTTTGGCCTCCTTAAAGTGATAGTTTACCCAAAAATTTAGATGTACAGAAATGTACGTGGTTCAAAACCTGCATGAGTTTATTTTAAAGAATGTTTGAAACCCACTGACATCCATAATATACTGAAAAGAATTATTAATTGGATTTACTACTTTTTTTAAGGTAAGTGGTTGCTAACAATTAATATGGGCTGAAAATAAACAAACAAATTTAGTTGAACATTCCTAAATTGAATTTGTTTGTTTAAATCCAGCCCACATAAATTGTTTGCAACCACCTACCTTAAAAAATAAATAAATTTGTAAATCCAATGAATCATTTCTTTCAGTGCAGAAAAACGCTATGAAAGTCAATGGCTGCCTGTTTCCAAACATTCTTAAATTATTAAAATGATGCCAATTATTATTATTATTATTATTTTAATTTTTTTGGCGCAGCAAGCTATTCCTTTAATTGTACAATGTCTTTTCTTCTGCCCGTAGCTCCACCACCTGAGGATGAGGGAAAGAGACCTGAAGATTCATTTGGAGTAAGACATCCATTCTGTCTGAAAAGAGCAAAAAAAAAGGCTGACGTTTTCCTTTAATTTACAGAGTGTTTTTCAGCAGACGTACAGTAGCAGTGTCATTGACTGCTTTATTGCTTTTTTTTTTTTTCTGTAGATGTCGATCGCTGTTGGTCTGGCTGGCTTCGGATGCGTCTTTCTCATTGTGATTTTCGTCCTCATCAACAAATACAGCAGACGCAACAAATTTGGAATAAAAGGTACGGGTAAAGGCTTTTCTTCGCTTCAAAATGATACTCGAATGCAACTTTTTAATCCAATATTTTTTGGATTAAATAGATATTTGGATGAATATGGTTTTGATTTATTGGATCATGGTTTCTTTAAGGCAGATGGTTGGATAGGAGTCAAGCTGGACAATTAATTGAAAGAAAAATCTAAATTACTAAAAAACTGAACTTTAAAGTCCATGTGAGACTTTTATTTCAGTATGTTGATGTACTTTCAATAGAAACAGAATATTGAGTAGGGGGCGGGGCTTTCTTTTGAGCATCATTCTCTCATAGCAAACTAACATAAAGAGGGGCGTGGTTTACAATATTATATAATATCAAAGTGGCATGAACCACCATTTCAAATGCAGAAACAAAAGTTCAGACTTTGATTAAAGATTACTTAATTATTATTTTTTTTTTTTTTACTTGCACAGATTGAGGTGGCACGATGGCTCAGTGGTTAGCACTGTGGCCTTACAGCAAGAAGGTCGCTGGTTCGAGTCCCAGCTGGGCCAGTTGGCATTTCTGTGTGGAGTTTGCATGTTTTCCCTGTGCTCGCGTGGGTTTCCTCCGGGGGCTCCGGTTTCCCCCACAGTCCAAAGACATGCGCTATAGGTGAATTTAATAAACTAAATTAGCTGTAGTGTATGAGTGTGTGTGTGTGAGAATGTGAGAGTGTGTGGGTGTTTCCCAGTACCAGGTTGTGGCAGGAAGGGCATCCGCTGCGTAAAACATATGCTGGAATAGATGCCGGTTCATTCCGCTGTGGTGACCTCTGATGAATAAGGGACTGAGCCGCATGAATGAATAAATGAATGAATGAATAGTTTTTTTAAGGCAGATGGTTGGATAAGAGTCTAGCTGGACAATCAATTATATAGCGTGGTTAATTGATTGATATGTGTATATGTGTATTTTTGTATGTGGAATACAGTATATGTTTTAATTTGCCTTAGCCCATGTATAACAATACATTTACCTGTTCAATTGAATCTGGATGCTTTGGGGGAGGGAGAGGGGAAGAGTTAAAATGTAAAAAAAAAAGTGTAATTTCATGTTAAATTTCAAGTGATTTTTTTCTACAAAAAAAAAAAAAACGTAAAAAAAATAAAACAATTATCCGCGTATATATAATAATTAAAGTCTGCGTGAAACGGAAGTTGTTGAGACTTTTATTCCAGTAGGTTGTACTTTCAATCGAAACAGAATATTGAGTTGGGGGCGGGGCTTTCTTTTAAACATCATTCCCTCATAGCAAACTAATGGTTAGAGGGGTGCGTGGCTAATAATATTGTGGCTGAAGCCATCAAACTGACATCATCAGAGATGAACCACCACTCCAAATGCAGAAACAAATGTTCAGACTTTGATTAAAGATTACCTAAACATGTTGGCGCCAATAGCCTAGTGGTTAAGTGTGCCGACATATAGCACCATGGTGTCATGGCGACGCGAGGTTGATTCCTGGCTCGAGGTTCTATGCTGATCCTTACCCTCTCTCTGCTCCCAATGCTTTCCTTTCTGTCCTCCACTATCCTATCCCAATAAAAGGTGAAAAACCTCTAAAAAAATAATTAGAAAAAAAAAAGATTACATAAAAAAAAAATTTTTCACTGGATTAACTTACACCTGGGCTGCGCCGTGGGTAGTAAGAAGATCTGGTTCGAGCCTTGGCTGGGTCAGTTGGCATTTCTGTGTGGAATTTGCATGTTCTCCCCGTGTTCGCGTGGGTTTCCTCCGGGTGCTCCGGTATCCCCCACAGTGCAAAGACATGTGCTATAGGTGAATTTGGGTAAGCTAAATTATCCATAGTGTATGTGTGAGAATGAGAGTGTATGGGTGTTTCCCAGTGATGGGTTGCAGCTGGAAGGGCATCCGCTGCGTAAAACATATGCTGGATAAGTTGGCGGTTCATTCCCCTGTGGTGACCCCTGATTAATGAAGGGACTAAACCAAAAAGAAAATGAATGAATGAATTTTGATTTTAAAAGTAGACCAAGCTCTGATAAACGATTATAAAAAGAAACATTTGTCCTGATGCATCTGAGAGTAAAAGGGTCCATTTTGATTTCATGTTGACTTTGAATATTTTATTCCCTGTGACATAAAGCAAAAAAAAAAATAGGCAAGACGTGTTAATTCTTTTCAGTGTTTTTTTTTCGAAGCAGCACAATAGATATGCTCCGTCTTTCAGTTGTCAATCATCTCAAGGGACTCGGTAACATAATAGGAGTTGTGGGCTTTGGTTTTTTTGGGCTATGTTTAGAGCCTGATTTTAAACAGTGGTCTGGCACATCATGAGTCAGATAGGGTTTGGTTTGTGCTGTGTGGGTTTGTGTGAATAGAATTTGAGTTGAATGCATCCTCCAGTCTCAGACCTTGGGGAGGCAGTTGGCGGAAATGCCTGCGAGCTTTTTCTTTGGTTAGCCTGACTTCCTCTGCTAATATAATAGTTTTTATCACCGCGGAGCCAGTGTTTTCAGAGATATGCTTTTATTCAGTCCTACGTTTGTAGAACGGGTGGGCAGTACCATCAAAAAAATGAGTAATTTTAGTTCGTGGTAACCATATATATATCACATTAGAGTTATTTTGGATGGAAATCCAGTGGATAAAACCATGAGGTAATACCTATTTTTGGATGATGAACTGATTTACTGCTCAACAAGTTGAAAGTGTGTTTCTTGTTCCGTGTACGGGTGTGTTATAATCAGTGTTGGGTAAGTTACTTTAAAAAAAAGCAATAGATTACAAATTACTGACTACTACTGGAAAATTGTAATTTGATTACATTACTAATTACTTAATGTAAAAAGTAATCAGATTACTAATTACTTTACTTTTAAAACATATAAATATAAAACATATAAAAAAAATACTAAAACGCCAACTCTTTCAGTAATTTAATAAATCACTAAAAAACATTACAATGGGTTGATCACAGCAGCTTGACATATTCAAAAGACTGAAGTAATTAGTCTACCTAAATGTGTATATTCCATACAAAGTATGAAGCTGATTGGTCAGTTTTTCTTGTGACTCGCGGTTTTCAATTTGGTGCACCTGGAAAATGAGTGAGTGCGCAATATGAGCGCACAAGCTGTGTGCCTCCATCGGAAATAACAAACTTGCGCTCGCAAAAGACGCAATATATGTACGACCCCATAAGCAGCTATGCTTCTCTTCACATTCAGAAGTTACCTTCACTCCCGATCCTACACAAAAATTCAATTTAGTCTGTTTAGGCCGAGTTGGGCCGCTGTGTTTTTGGGCGCCGGTGTCCTCCTTGGTGACGAGTATTGTTGTAGAATGCTTTCTGTTCAAGTGCTTGAACAAGTTGCTGATTGAGTTAAAAGCAGTCAAAAGTTCTTTAGAGACTGGACATAGACTGCATTTCACAGCAATAATTTTGTTTTTACGCTCAATAAATCAAAGTAATGTCTGTTTGTCCACTTGTAGAAGCAACCACTCTTGTCAGCAACCATTTCAGCTCGCGTTCTCCAGCAATTTAAAAGTGCATTTTAAATCAAAACGTGATTTAAAAGAAGCATTTTTTTCTAAAAACTATATTTGTAATGTAAGTAACGCAATTACACGGACTTTAGTAACTGTAATCAAATTACACAAATTCAAAATGCAATTCGTTACATTACTGCGTTCCCCAAAAATGTAATTAGAATACAGTAATTCCACCCAACTGGTTATAATTAAAACTTTAATTGTTAGCATAAGAAAATTACTTTTGTTAACAATTCTTTACATTTACATTGTCATTTAGCAAAGGTTTTTGTCCAAAGCAACTTCCAATTGAGGAGGTATTCAACAAGAGACAATACACACAAGTGATAATGATGCACTCAAATTTTTGCTGCTTGTTCAAACTACTTATTTAACATAGGCTGAACCAAAACAATTCTGGAGATTTTTTGGAGAAACTTATTTGTTTTATGTTCAATCCACTTACATTTGTTACGTTAACTTAATCGATTTGTGTTGGGACAACGTGAATGAATTGTGTGGAACCCTGCATTTTTTACAGTGTACAAAGGAACTGTTTGTGCTCTGAGAATTAAGTGCTAGCGTTAGCAGGCGGACTGTTTTTTTTTTTTGAGACAGAAGCATGTTTCTACAGGTGATTTGTCAAGCCCACTCACCTGTGTGAAGCACACTTTATAATACTTAAATGTACAACATTTTATTAAGTATTAGTAGTGTTCCTAATTCAACACAAAACAATTACTGGTGTTACATAAATAGGGTTACTGCAGGTATCTTGAGGTAACTGTAATGCTTTTCAATGCCATTTAAGGCCTTACATTTTCAATTTCAAATCTTCGGTTTCATGACTTTTAATGCCTGGCAGAAGCCCTGATAATGTAAATTATCATTATTTTGCATTGATGCTAAAAGTATTATTAAATTTATGAATCATTTCTTATATGCAAGATTTCGACAGTTAACTAAAATTATAAACAGTGTGGCGGCACGATGGCTCAGTGGTTAGCACTGTGGCCTCACAGCAAGAAGGTCACTGGTTCAAATCCCGGCTGGAGCAGTTGGGATTTCTGTGTGGAGTTTGCATGTTCTCCCCGTGTTGACGTGGGTTTCCTCCGGGTATTCCGGTTTCCCCCACAGTCCAAAGACATGCGCTATAGGTGAATTGGGTAAACTAAACTGGCCTTAGTGTATGAGTGTTTGTGAGTGTATGGGTGTTTCCCAGTACTGGGTTGCAGCTGGAAGGGCATCCGCTGCGTAAAACATATGCTGGAATATTTGGTCCATTCCGCTGTGAAGACCTCTGTTAAATCAAACACTAAGCCGAAGGAAAATGAATGAATGAATCAATATATACAGTGTATATGTCAGGGATACATCTTACACTTGATAAATATCAAATTTGACAATTTCAAGTAACATTGGACACTGGACGTGCCTTGCGTGAGTAAAAATCTATTCACGCGTAATCAACCGCTCGAACATTTTGAGTTTACTCTTTCACGCATAAAATTCACTTCACAACAAACAGAAAACGTCTTCAGTTTCCTTGCAAAAAGTTCAGATTTTTGAGACTCAAGCATTTTGCACGAATCACAGGTTATGAATGTCAAATGCCCTAACCGCTCAATTTACTCACTATTTACTCAACCTCAAGTGGTTCTACACCTTTATGAGTTTCCATGTCATTTCTAATTGGTGCGTTATATACCTCATATTGCATCTTTTCATAAATGTAACATGTAAATCACTCGCAATTAACACTTCATCTGAGTCTGGTGTGAACGCACCATTATAATAATTAAAAATGAAACAATGCTATTTATAATAAATAATTATTTATTAATAATAAATCAGTTTCTTTTTTCATTTGCAATTATTCAAAATAATTTCTAAAATTGTATTAATGGTTATTAAAATGGCCGATGTGGAATTTCCGGTTTGTATCGTAATTTAATTTACAGTACAACAAATCAAATTGTGCAATATTTATAATTATTATATGTGTTGATAAAGTGATAAAGCAAAATGTTTAATGCTTAAGCTAACGTTTTTTCAAACATTTATAACTAAGCTCAAACTACAGTATTTCAGGTATCCCTTCTCTACCCCATACGCCTTCATACAGTAGCCATAGACTTGCATTGCCCTCATTTCTTCAAATAACGACTGCATGTCCAAGGCAATACGTCAAAGAGGAAACAAATGACAGAAAACGATCTTTTGTTTCCCATTCCAGACCTCATATCCATCTTCACATTCCAAAGATTGCTTTTAGAAACTAACACACACCCACTCGTCTCTGCATAACCCTCTTGACCCAAGACTCCCTGCTCTTTTATCATGTATGTTTCATACAATAAAACGCTGTCACTTTATTGTGACAGTCCTGCAAGAGACGGCGGATGCAAGCTCCGTTCACTCAAGCTTATTATGTCTCCTCATCATCAGCAAGGTTGAAGAGGCATAAAAGGATTGACACTCAAAGCATGACGTCAATACCAGCCCCTTTCAGCACGCTGGCCTTCCCACAATACACCACTTGTACTGTTTTTCTCTTCAAATCAGCTGAAGGTCTTAGGCAGCCATTACCTCAGATTGAGCTGTATTGGATTTTTGCCTCGCTCAATCATTCTAGAGCCTTTTTTTTTGCCATTGGAGTTTGATCACAGACTATTTTGGGGCAGCCAGTATAATCTGATTTTGTGTGTGTGTGTTTTTCCTCGCTTTCAGTGTTTAGATCCTTAGATGGCTATTAAATCATAAAGGGTTATTGTGCAACACAATGTCCGATTGATTTTGCTTGCCTTTTCAAGGCACTTCTGCTATTGATCAAGCACTTTGGTGGTTGGTTATAATTGCATGTTTGTAGACTGATAAAATTTAAGGCATATTAAAAAAATCTAGTATGTATTCTTCATGTAAGACCATCAAGTTAAAACTTTAAACCTATTTATACACTGAAAGAAAGGACTTTTTGATGTAGTCAAATCTAATCAGCATTACTGTTTGACGCTTCACTCAGAGAGCCATCGCAGTCCTAATAACAATAGCTCTGAGATCAGCAAGCAGATTTAAAGTAAATTAGCTCTTGGGTTCAATTTGATTAAAATAAATAATTTTAAGTGGAAATGTGTGTCTTAATTAAACCAAGTTAAACCAAATGTACTAATTTGTAATTAATAAGATTTATTTAGATTGATAAAAGCAATGTTCTCTCTGCTAAAACAAGAACTTGACATTACTTGGTTTATTTAAATAAATATACAAAAAAAAAGATAATCCATTACCTTGTACTTAATTAAGTTAGGAGTGTTAAGGTTAAACATTAAGTACATTTTACATAATATTGACAAGTTAATTGCACCTGATATAAGATTTACATGAGGATTTTTTAAAGTAAATCTTAAGAGTTATTTTTTTCATTGTACTCTCTCCATGCTTAAAGGGATAGTTCACCCAAAAATGAAAATTTACTCATAATGTACTCACACTTAAGTGGTTCTAAACATTTTTGAGTTTTCTTCTGCTGAACACAAAAGAAGATATTTTGAAGAAATTGTAAAAAACCATTGACTTCCATAGTAGAGACAACAAATACTATGAAAGTCAATGGTTTCCAACTTTCTTCGAAATATCTTCTTTTGTGTTCAACAGACGAAAGAAATTCAAACAGGTTTGGAACAAGTGAAGGGTGAGTAAATGATGACATAATTTTCATTTTTTCTTGTGAACTATCCCTGGGCGTGCTCGCATTAAAGATAATTAGATCAGACTGAGAAAATAGACATAGTGTTGGTGTCATACTGATTACTTGATCAAACAATATTTGTTTTCAACATGACTGCATTTAAAAGTAAACACTTCAAGCTTTCTATAGATATACAGTATGTCTCATGTCTGTGTCTTGCTTTCGCGGAGTTTCAGTTTATTTTAGTGACGCGTTTCTAAAAACAGTTCACGGAGAGACAAAAGAAAGAACGCGCACACTGTTTATTTTCCAAAAGCACACACTTTTGTTGTTATTGTGAGTGTACACAAAAAAATAGACACCTAACAGATTCGAACGGTGTATAACACTTTTTTGTGTAACCAAAATCAACAGAGTATTCTAAGTGTCTTTTGCACTGATAAGAAAAAAAAGATGCTGGTTACGCTGCAGTGATCTGGTGACCTCAGAGGGTTAAAAAGAGAGCTTCCCAAAGGGTGTACTGAAGAACCATTTTGGGTTCCACAAAGAATCTTTTAGTAAACATTTCTCTTTTTTACATAAACAACATTTTAGTTGCATCCAAGGAATCTTCTCCACTATAGCCGGCAGCTAGCTCTCTGCAACTCTCACATGGTTGCTCACTGAAGCTAAGCAGGGCTGTGCCTGGTCAGTACCTGGATGGGAGACCACAAGGGAAAGCTAGGTTGCTGCCGGAAGTGGTGAGGCCAGCAAGGTGCTCAACCTGCGGTCTGTGTGGGTCCTAATGCCCAAGTATATTGATGGGGACACTATACTGCTCAGTGATGAAACTTTAAACTGAGGTCTGTGGTTGTTAAAAATCCCAGCATGTCCTTCAAAAAAGTAAATTCCCCCCAATGTGTAAACCGCTTTGAGTGTCTAGAAAAGCACTATACAAATGTAAGGAATTATTATTATTATAACGAACAAGTTGTGGAGTAGTTATGGAAATTCTTTATGGACCAGTCTAACTAGTTATTACTTAAAGTCATCAACAGCTTGTAATAGAATTTAACAAAAGAGACCTTCCGAGATCATATTTTCCATTCCGTGACACATGAAATAAAGGCCTAGAAAATGTTAAAGTCTACATGAACTTTAAGTGTTTTGGGGGGAAATGAAATAGATATTTGGCTGGATATGGCTTTGATTAATTGGATCATTGTTTCATTAAGGCAGATGGTTGTATTAGAGTCCTGCTGGGCAATTAATTGTAAAAAAAAAATCTAAATTCTCAAACACCTACAAAACTTTAAAGTCTGCGTGAACCGGAAGTTGTTGAGACTTTTATTCCAGTATGTTGATGTGCTTCCAACTGAAACAGAATATTGAGTATGGGCAGGGCTTTTTTTATGCGCATCATTCCCTCATAGAAAACTAATGGTAAGTGAGGCGTAGTTAAGAATATTGTGGCTGAAGTCGTCAACAAAAAAGGACCACCACTCCCAACACAGAAGAAAAGACTTATCGGCCTATAAAATAATAACTTTTTATTATCCTCTGGTCTTAGCACATATTATAACTACAGAGTCAAGTTTTAAATAGGAAAACTAATCAAAAATCTTTATGAAGTTTTCAGCAAGATGCTAATGGTCTAATCTGATTCAATGATCTATGCTAAGCTAAGCTAAAAGGGCTCCTGCCAGACCCAGAGATCGGTTGAACCAATTCAAACATTTTAAAACTCGACTGTTTATCTCTAGGGGACTTGCAAAATTTGCCTATTTTCAAAAGAAATTAAGTGTTCCTTTAAGCTTCTTTTTACTTGTAATCAAAAAATAAAAAAAATAAAAATAATAATTCAATATGATTATATTGTGCGCCGGATCACATTTTTGAGTCTCTTGTGTGTGCACAAGTCCAAGAACAAGCAATAAGTTGCTGGCTGCAGTTCAATAAACAGCCACCAGTGTCACTAATAACAAGGGTTTATAAATTCTACAAAATGGCCTCATAAAGTTAATGGGTGTGAATGAAAATCCACACTTAGCATTTGAATAGCAGTTGACAGGAAGAAGAAAGTTCTTTCAGGGAACCTGGTACACTGTAGTTAGTTTCTGTAAAATGGCCAACATTGTTTCACAGCATTGAAGCATAGCTTACATCTTGCTGCCATTAAAATGATCAATACTAGCAGTTTACCTGATTGGATTGTGGCCATACTGCGCTTAGGAGTACTGAAAAGGCTCTTTTTCACAGATTTTTGTTCTCCGCTTTCCTTAAGATGTCAACTGACAACCGCGTTGCTTGTCAAACCACAGCGATAAAACCACAAACTATTGTGTATGAATGAAAGGCCTACAAAAGGTTTTGTTTTCAGTGCAAGGGTGGTTCGATCATATTCTATCTCAAGTAAATGTGCAAAAGTTTAAAACTGGTTGTTTCTTGCATACTTTCCTGATTTGTTGGAGGGGAATTCTGTTAATCATTTCCTGCCCTCTATTAATGAAAATGCCAATAGGAAACAGATAATTGATTTGCATTACCATGAAGAAAGTGCACAGGAAATGTGGTTTTCCAAGCATTTTCTCCAGCATTTCCACTGCACATATTTAACATGTTTTATTGAGTTGAGTTCCATATAATGCATTCATTTCCTGCCAGAGCAGTTTTAAGAGAGCTTCAGGCTTTGTGTCATTTGCTTATTGTTTTACCTGAACTATAATCAGACACTTTGTCCAGTCTCAGATCTGTAATATAATCCGATATCTTCTTCATCCATGAAGGATATAGATGTGACGTTATAAATACTGTACAATGGCCTCATTTTCTAACTGACCATACAAGCATGTGAGTATGTAAAACTTGTATTCTGATTTCATTCAGAAAACATGATCCACAAATAAAAATCAAAAAAGCTAATTTATTTAAAATATTTACTCAGGGTATTTTCAACAACTAATTAAACAACATGTTCCTACAATAAGTCCTAATTACATATAAAATATGAACATCATATTTCAAAACAATGTATATTAAAAAATATACATAATTACATTTGTTTCCCAGTACTGGGTTGCAGCTGGAAGGGAATCGCTGTGTAAAACATATGCTGGATAAGTTGGCGACCCCTGATTAATAAAGGGACTAAGCCGAATATAAATGAATGAATGAAGAGTGAGGCTGTGCGGAAAGTGCTTTTAGACGGGTATTATGTTAATTACTAACTGCCGGTGTGCGCTACTGCATTTAGAATAATCCGAATTCATCAGGAAATGATGCTTCGCTCTAAGGCTTCGGTGTTTAATAAATAATACATCTCAAATAACAAATAATTATACATTTAAAAGATAAAATATAACAAGTGGTTCACTTTCCTGCAACACTGCAATCCAAGAAGCTTTCAAGTTTGCAGCCAAGAAGTTTATCGGTGATGTTTACATCCTACATGTGTTCAAAATATTTTCATAATGTAAAATAACCCTGAATGTTACTGACAGACTGTTTGGTTGCATGAGCAAAACTCAACTGAGTGGCATCTTTAAATCATATACAGCCTTAAATCATGTCTTGATAAAAAAAAAAAAGTGTTACAAGTGACCATCATGGAGCCAATAACTAGTTGCATTGTTCTGTTGGATAGGTTGCGGCATCAGATCATACACTATTAAAACAAAATCTGTAAAATCTATGGTAAAAATTGACAGATGTGGTTGAATTTTTACGGTAAACAAACATATTTCATTAAGTTATAATGTTAAAACACCAATGTTTTGAATTACTAACGTCTACACATCATAGCCTTTGTTACACAACCATATGGTATATTATATTATACATAACACAAAGCCATATAATGAACCAATGCTCATATTAAACAACTTTTCCAACAAGCAGAACAACATACTAATATATCGAAGGCACTCGGTGTCATTCATACAACTAGGAAACACCATCATGGTAACACACGAAAAATTAAAGTAATTGAATAAACTTTATTTATTTATTTATTTAACACAAAACTCTAAAGTACATTACTGATGGGGGACAAAAACTCATGTAATGTCAACAAAAAGCATAAAAAGTGAAGTGTCATGCAGGAAATTCTGGGAAAAGTCAATTCACCGGATTAAGGAAACTTACTGTAAACCACCCGCCTCACACGCCCTCACGGCTCTCGGCCCCGCCTCACTCGCCACATATGCGCTATAGGTGAATTGGGTAAGCTAAATTGTCCGTAGTGTATGTGTGTGAATGAGTGTGTATGGATGTTTCCCAGTGATGGGTTGCAGCTGGAAGGGCATCTGCTGCGTAAAACATATGCTGGATAAGTTGGCGGTTCATTCCGCTGTGGCGACCCCAGATTGAAAGGGACTAAGCCGAAAAGAAAATGAATGAATGAATGAAGGAATTCACCTATAGTGCATGTCTTTGGACTGTGGGGGAAACCGGAGCACCCGGAGAAAACCCACGCGAACACGGGGAGAACATGCAAACTCCACACAGATAAACTGACCCAGCCGGAACTCGAACCAGCGACCTTCTTGCTGTGAGGCTAACCACTGAGCCACCATGTTGCCCCTACTAATATTTATTTAACCATTAAAATGCAGTCCAGTAAAAAGATGATTAGGTGATTAGTTACTAGTGGGCCTCCGTGATTCTGCATATATACATTTTTAAAGCTTGGAAAAGCAGTTGTAAAGTTTAGAAATGAGTCATTTGAACTCATGAGTCAGCATGAACGGGCGGTTTGCTGCCAAGTGTGACGCGGCTGGGATGAGAATCAGCACCTCCAAGTCTGAGGCCATGGTGCTCCACCGGAAAAAGGTGGTTTGCCAACTCCAGGTTGGAGGAAAGTCCTTACCACAGGTGGAGGAGTTCAAGTATCTTTGGGTTTTGTTCGCGAGTAATGGAAGGATGGAACGTGAGATTGACAGGCGGATTGGTGCAGCGGCAGCAGTAATGCGGTCGATGTACCGGTCTGTTGTGGTAAAGAAGGAGCTCTCAATTTACCGGTCAATCTATGTTCCTTCTCTCACCTATGGTCATGAGCTTTGGGTCATGAGCGAAAGGACAAGATCTCGGATACAAGCGACCGAAACGAGTTTCCTTCACAGGGTGGCAGGGCACACCCTTTTAGATAGGGTGAGGAGCTCTGTCACCCGGGAGGAGCTCGGAGTAGAGCCGCTGCTCCTCCACATTGAGAGAAGTCAGCTGAGGGGGCTCTGGCATCTGTTTCAGATGCCTCCTGGATGCCTACCTAGGGAGGTGTCCAGGCATGTCCAACCGCGAGGAGGCCTCGGGGAAGACCCAGGACACGCTGGAGGGACTATGTCTCTCAGCTGGCCTGTGAACGCCTCGGGATCCCCCCAGGGAAGCTGGAGGAAGTGTCTGGGAAGAGGGAGGTCTGGGGTTCTCTCCTAAGACTGCTGCCCCCTCGACCCGGCCCCGGAAAAGCGGTTGAAAATGAATGAATGAATGAATGAATGAATGAATGAATGAATGAATGAATGAATGAATGAATGAGTCATTTGAACTTACAATACATTAAAACTTAAAACAGTTTGCGTAACTTAGAATTATTTAAGTTAGAACATGATTAACTTAGTTTAATAAGTTACAACGAACAAAAAACATATGTTGTCATGACAAAGTGATCATATAATTTTTTACAGTGTACATATAGGTGTGTAGGTGGGCCTTGCAAAATGTATCGGAGAAGGAGGTGGGCCTCAAAGTGAAACATTTTGAGAACCTCTAGTTTAGGTCTTGTTTCCACCAGGTACAGCATGCATTTTCCAATCACAAGTGGTCAGCTGAGGCACATTACAAGCCATTTCCACATTTAAATAAGTCTCTTGTGGCCACTTGTGTTCAGCTTTCGTTGAGACACTTTCCGCTTATTCCGCTAATTCATGGAAGTGCTCGGTGCGAAACACAAGTACTATTGAAAAGAACAAACTCATGTTACACAGATTGAGCGAGCGAGAAAGCAAACAAATGAAAAGGATGTGAATGGTAATATTTTTGATCATAATTCATATTATGGTTTAGTCAAATGCATTGATGCATTGACTGATTGAAGGACATTCATTCATTCATTTTCCTTTAGCTTAGTCCCTTTTTTATCAGGGGTGGCCACAGCGGAATGAACCGCCAAATATTCCAGCATTTGTTTTACACAGCGGATGCCCTTCCAGCCACTCATGTACTCATTCACACAAGCACACACTCATACACTATGGCCAATTTAGTTCATCCAATTCACCTATATCATGTCTTTGGATTGTGGGGGAAAGCGGAGCACCTGGAGGAAAGAACACCCACGCGGGGAGAACATGCAAACTCCACACAGAAATGCCAACTGGTCCAGCCGGGACTCTAACCAGCAACATTCTTGCTGTGAGGCAACAGTGCTAACCACTGAGCCACCATTGAAGGACATTTTAGACCCCAATTACACCAGTGTTCATTTTGACAGCACATTTTGAATCACTTTTAGTCTTAAGGTTATTGCACACTGAATACGAAATTTTCGTCCATAATTTTCACACGTTAAAAAATAAATTCGACCTCACATTGTGTGAATCGTATTGACACACTGCTTCTGAAACTTTCCTCCATCATAAAAAAAAATAAAAACAATCGAACCATGTTCTATTTCTTTTCGCATCTGAAAAAGTGCCTTGAGAGGTGTTTTGACAGTTCAGAGCCACCTTACAAGAGAAAAGCTAAATACAGAATGCCGTCATTTGAGCTACAGACAACTTTATGAAAAACACAGTGCATAAAATAAAGACAGAATGTGGTGGACAGTTGAGAACCACTATGCTGGATTCAGTGACTGGTGCACCTCTGCCCTGCTGCTGTGCTGTTTGGGGTGTTTGTGTGTGTGTATATGTTTGTCCATACATTTGATGTACTGCTCATAGACGTTATAATAGAAAGCTTGACGCCTCGTGGTCCGCTTTCGGTGCTTTGCTTCGACACGTCAACGTGGCCGCCATCTATTATAATGTTTATAGGTACTGTATCAAAACTCCACTGATTTCTTGAAATAAACTTTGCATTTCGGGATAATCGTAGCGCAGTTTTTTGATAGTGAGCTGAACTCTCCTTCCTCTATACAGTATTGGATGAACACAATATGCAGCCTATTCCTCTTTCTTTTTCTACTTTGATGAAGAGAGAGGAGAACAAAGTATCACTGCTTGAACTGACTCCGAAATGTTTTGCATTTTTTCATAATGGATAAATTAATACGCATTGGACTCAGTGTGCAAGGTTTGTTTACGTGACGCATTTTTCGCATATGAATACGAAAAAAACGCATACGAAAATTTCGGATTTCAGTGTGCAAAGACCTTTAGTCTTTTGACTAAAATGCCATTTTAATTTTTGTCATATTTTAGTTTTCTGAAGTCATTGCAGTTTTAATGGACTAAATTTAATATGATTTTAGTCGACTAAATCTACTATTTCGCTGACTAAAATCTAACCAGTTTAGTTCAATCAGAATATATTGATCACACATATCTCTAAAATATAAATAATAATAATAATAGTAATAATAATAATAATAATAATAATAATACATTTTATTTATAGTGCGCTTTTCTCAGACTCAAAGCGCTAACAAGAGCATCAGAACACAATAAAACATGAAATACAAAAAATACAAAGCCTCATAAATTATAAGCAATACTAAAAAGGTGAGTTTTAAGAAGTTTCTTAAAACAGTCCAGGGAACTGGCGTTTCTGATGTTTGTGGGAAGAGCATTCCACAATTTAGGTGCACGAGAATGCCCTACCTCCCATGGTGCTGAGTTTGCAGCGAGGCTGAAACAAGGTGAGCCCCGAAGCGGAACGTAAATAACGAGAGGAAGAGGATGTAGATATCAGATCACATATTTAATCAGCGTAACCAGTGTACCAGTGTAACTGTTGGAGTACAGGGGTAATATGAGAACGAGATGAGGTATGAGTTAACACACGCGGCTGAGTTTTGAATATATTGTAAAATCTTAAGTGAATTGGTTGGCAGACCCCCAAATAAAGAGTAACAAAAATCTAAACGAGACGTGACAAAAGCATGGACAAATATCTAAGCTTATTATGTACTTACATGCACACTTATGAATAAGAATGATATTAAGGTTTGAACAATGCAGGCACAGATTTAACAGTTGTGGCCTAAATAATAGACCTCACAAAATGCATTCTTTATAATAAACCAGCTATATATAGCGTTCTTTGTTCTTTCAAGCAGATAATATATACTAGAATATATATTATGTTCTAGTAGATACAATGTATTTGCATAGATTTATTATAATTAATTCTGCTGTACTGAAGACGTTACTAAAGTTTATTATGCTGCTGTCAGTTTGCGCTCAGAAGTGCATTTCAATTGTGCTTCAGATTTATTTGTACCTGCTCTTCGCTTTTCTTCTCCCACATATTGACATTTCTGGACATTTAATAAAGCATGCAGCAAATGACTGCTTATGTCCTGCTGGGTAGATCAGTATAGGCTATAGTTCAAATGCGTGCATCTCACCTCACTGAAACTCAGGAGATTCGTTTTGACTGGATCTTTTAACAAATTGTCCCCCCATAAACCTTTATTTGTTGATGAAAAATGTCAGCAAAGTTGTCATAGTTTTTGTCACTTAAAACAGATTATTATTTAGTTTTCGTCTAGTTTGTGTGTGACAACATTTTGTTGACAAGTGATATGATGAAAATTATTAATCAGCGAAATGAACACTGATCCATCTGTTAATCCATCCATCCATTCATTCATCCATATGTTAATTCATCTAGTCATCCATCCATCTGTTAATCCATTCATTCATCCGTCCATCATCCATCTGTCAATACATCTATTG
>CAIGQV010000818.1:27181961-27193423 GCA_903798115.1 Danio jaintianensis | reverse complement strand
TATCCATCCATGCACCCATCTATCCACCAATCTATCCATTCATCCATCCAAGCACCCATCTATCTGCCCATCCATCCATTCATCCATGCACCCATCCATCCATCATCTATCTATCCATCCATCCACATATCCAGGCTTTTAAAAAGACAAATCTTCCAAAAAGCATTAACAGACGTTTAGCTTAACATTACAGTCATATGACTTGAGAATGTATTTGATTTATTTTCAGTCGTTGTTTTTGCAGTACAGTCTCTGTTTGCAGTAGACAGGCAATGGCTCTCTGTGATTGAGCTGCTGTAAAGAACCTCTTTTACCAACATAAGGACGACATAGTAAAAACACTTAACCTCTCAGTTCTGTTCAGCAGACAGATACTGCCCATCTCAACTCTATAATAAAGAGAATGGGGGACATTGATAAACGCCCGTTCTCTCCCTCTTAAGGCTGTATGAAATGGAGATGAAGGTGTGTGTCGTGCAGAGATGAGGGGTCATTATCGGCCCCCTAAAGGCAGTGCACTAAATCAATTTCATGCCAGGGAAATGGCTCGGTCCCTCTTGCCGTAACACCATTAAACATGATAGAAGCTGATGCGGCCTGGACGTGCTTTGATAATGATTGGG
This sequence comes from Danio jaintianensis, assembly GCA_903798115.1. Classification (NCBI taxonomy): domain Eukaryota; kingdom Metazoa; phylum Chordata; class Actinopteri; order Cypriniformes; family Danionidae; genus Danio; species Danio jaintianensis. The sequence continues at coordinate 27,192,800 of CAIGQV010000818.1, read as the reverse complement.
GTGAGCACATGTAGATTATACCCCAAAAAAAACTGTTTGTGTGCAGTTAATTGTGACCTGGTGAGATAAAACTGTTGTAGAACATTCAGTCCAAGGTCAGAATTCTCATTACGGACATGTTAATTTCATGGTTTTATTTTGGGATTGTGTTTCTAGATCGTTCTAGGTGAGGAGAACCTATTCAGCTTAAAGTTGGCCCAGAAGAGAAACTTTTGACAAGTGAAAACTCACAATAATGAGAGAAATAAAAATCTCTAGATATTGAATGTGAATGTTATTTTGTAATGCTTTATCATAATAATGTAGCTTGCTCTGCTGCTATGAATATTTTCCCATCATTACAATCAACATTTGATTCGGTGAGAGGTTAATGACTGTTAAATGAATGTGAGAGTGTATGGGTGTTTCCCAGTATTGGGTTGCGGCTGGAAGGGCATCACCTGCGTAAAACATATGCTGGATAAGTCGTCGGTTCATTCTGCTGAGGCGACCCCTGATAAGTAAAGGGACTAAGCCGAAGGAAAATGAATGAATAAAAAAATATATATATTCCTGTGATGTTTTGAAAATTCTTGTGCTGCAAATTTATTTGAAAAAACACTGTGCTTGTTTTCAGGATTCTTTGATAATTGTTAAAAGTTTTCAGATAATATTTGTGCACCAAACTATACTTAACTATATCTTTACATTATTATTATTATTATTATTATTATGCAAATATCTTTGATAAAACTGATGTTTTCAGAATTCTTTGATGAATGGTCTAAAGAACAGCATTTATTTAAAATAATAATCTTTTTTATGAAGTAAAAAACTAAACAAAAAGTTTTTAGATTGTATTTATGCACCAGTACTGCCTTCAAATATCCTTCATTTATTATTTATGATCATTCATTCATTCATTCATTCATTCATTCATTCGGCTTAGTCTCTATTTCAGAGATTGCCACAGCAAAATGAACCGCCAACTATTCCGGCATATGTTTTACGCAGCGGATGCCCTTCCAGCCACAATGCAGTACTAGGAAACACCCATACACTCTCACATTCACACACACTCATACACTACGGCCAATTTAGTTTATTCAATTCACCTATAGCACATGTCTTTGGATTGTGAGGGAAACCGGAGCATCCGGAGGAAACTCACGGGAACACAGGGAGAACATGCAAACTCCACACAGAAATGCCAACTGACCCAGCCGGGACTTGAACCAGTGACCTTCTTGCTGTGAGGCGACACTGCTAACCACTGAGCCATCGTGCCGCCCTATTTATGACTATTATAATTATTTCATGAAAAATTTAATCGCAACAACAACAAAAATGTGTTTATTCCTTTGATGTTGAAAACTATTTTGCTGCAAATTTATTTGAGAAAACTGAGGTTATTTTCAGGATTCTTTGATAAATGGTCTAAAGAACAGCATTTATTTAAAACAAAATTCTTTTTTATTTGAAAAAAAAAAGTATAATATTTATGCACCAGTGCTTATCCATATCCTGATAACCCTCACTCTATATCCTAGTGTTGCTGAAACTGTCTTTCTGACCTGTGCAATGCCTTTTTGAAAACACAGGGGCATTTCGTGAATTAACTTTAGCGGAACTGTCATCTATAATAGCCAATTTCTGTGATCGTCATGGTGTGTTGTCACGCTTGTCACTGGAGAGGGGGATGCGATAGTGAAGAGTGCTGTAGGGATGGAGAAATCATTTCTTTTCCACGCTGAATCAAGACTGTGTTTCCCCCTCACCAGTGATCTGCATCCATTGATAGGTCACTTGATTTAATAGAGGCTCTACAATGCTCATAACGTCAATGGAGTGAACGTGACAGTCGGTTCATAGTCTGTGTTTATTGATTTAATACATTAAAGAAACACTCCACATTTTTGGAAATAGGCTAATTTTACAAGTTTCCAAGATTTAAACTGTAGAATTTTACAATTTTTAAATCCATTCAGCTAAGTGACACGGTGGCTCAGTGGTTAGCACTGTCACCTCACAGCAAGATGGTCGCTGGTTCGAGTCCCGGCTGGCTCATTTAGCATTTCTGTCTGGAGTTTGTATGTTCTCCTAATAAACTAAAAGTCTTCGTTATGAATATGTATTCTGCAAGCGAAACGGCTTATTTCTTTAAATTGGAAAAGTATATATGCACCAAACATATATATATTATTGTATATTAAGAAACAAATACATAATTGCAGAATTTTTGATAGAGTTTGGGGACCTTTTATGTTGTTTTTAAAAGGTTGTGGAGTTGGCAATGTTTTATTAGAAGATTAGTAAAAGAGGTGATATTGTATTCTGATGTAAAATACTGAGAAGCCTTTTGTTCATTTGTTTGCTTGTTGGTTTATGTTATATCTGGTACATGGAAATGTGTATGTACATGTTAAAATATAATAAAAAGGAATTAAAATTAAAGTAAATAATAAAAATGATATTATTTTAGCCAAACAAACAACATTTTTTATAAATTATGTTTCTATTGATCTGTATGCACTTAAAGATTATGCATTATTAGTATTCTCTGTGTTTTTCATGTGCAAAATATGTAATTAGCATCAGTCAAAGATCTTTCATGAACACTCAGGTTGGGTTGGAATGAAATGGTCCACATATTCAGAACCGCTGTAGTGTCTTTGCTGATAAAGCCATACTCTTATTCTCAAGTGTCAGACACTGATTTGGAAGAGGTATATCACTGACAGACAAAAAGCTATTTCAGCTTGAATGAATCCCAGACCAAAAGAAAAAATGAATTCACTCTACCATAAGGATTCAATATTTTACTGTTCAAAAGTTTGGCGATTGTACACTGTTTCTTTTTTTTTTTACCCCACAAAGCTGACATAAAATGATTGGAAATACAGTAAATACACTGCAAAAAATTCTGGGTTCCACACAATCCTTTTATCTCATCTCAACTGAAATCTATCAAGTTAACTTAATGGTTTTTACAATTTTAAGTTGACTGAACATAAAACAATTAAGTTGTCCCTAAAAAACAAACCTCGGGAACGGTGTTGTTTCAGCTCTTTTTAAATAAGTAGTTTGAGCAAGCAGCAAAAATATTTTTTTGACTGTATATTTAAACATAATAAAAAAAATCTATTTCAAATAAATGTTGATTGTTTTTTACAAAAATATTAAGACCATAACCATTTTATTGAGTAAATATATAAAGAGTTTGGTTCCAAAATGCTATAAATTAATTTAATTGGAGTAAAAAAGTTAATAATATAACTAATATAGTAAATAAACAAAGTGGCAAGATGAAAACCACTATTTTCTGTTTCAAACTTTCATAAACAATGTAAAAAACGTTGGGTTCCACACAATTTCTATCAATGTTGTCCCAACACAAATCTATCAAGTTAACTTAATCATTTTTACAAATTGAAGTGGATTGAAAATAAAACTATTAAGTTGTCTCCTCAAAAAACCCTAAGCATTATGTTGTTTCAATCTCATTTTAAATAAGTAGTTTGAACAAGCAGCAAAAAGTCATTTTTTTGAGTGTACAGTACCATCTTTAGGTTATAATAACATTAAAAAAGGTTAAATATTAAGAATATCACCTGTTAAGTTGTCCAAATTAAGTTCTTAGCAATGCATATTACTAATAAATTAGATTTGGATATATTTATGGTAGGAAATTTACAAAACATTTTCATTGAAGATGATCTTCTACAATATTCTAATGATTTCTGCCATAAAAGAGAAATCAATCCTTTTGACCCATACAATGTATGACGAAAATATACCTAAAACATCATCATCTCAAAAACATTGCAAGAATAAGATGCTTTGTTTCCAGTGAGGACTTAGAGAAACTTGTTCATGCTTCTATCACCAGCAGGGTGGATTACTGTAACGGCCTCCTCACTGGCCCTCCCAAAAAGACAGTCAGACAGTTGCAGCTCATCCAGAACGCTGCTGCCAGGATTCTGACCAGAACCAGAAAAACAGCACATCATACCTATCCTCAGGTCTTTACACTGGCTCCCAGTTACATTCAGAATAGATTTTAAAGTATTACTACTTGTCTATAAATCACTAAATGGCCTAATCAATACATTACAGATATGCTCACTGAATACAAACCTAACAGATCCCTCAAATCATTAGGATCAAGTAAATTAGAAATTCCAAGAGTTCAGTCAAAGCAGGGCGAATCCGCCATCAGCTATTACACCCCCCGCTGCTGGAATCAGCTTCCAGAAATGAACAGATGTGCTCCAACATTATTCTATAATCTGTTTTTATTTCTTATACTTGTTTCTTTTATTCTTGTTTATTTAAAGCACTTTGAATTACCATTGTGTATGAAATGTGCTATATAAATAAACTTGCCTTGCCTAAAACAGAAGACATACGTTTTGTGGTATGGGTCGCATATGTTAAAATACAGTGCTGCTGTTTTAAAATGAGACATTTTTGACATCGCGGGCATTGTATTGTACTTTTTGTTAATAAATACATAAGCTCAACATATACACAAATACATATACTGAATGTCCTTAGAAATAGCTACTTCCAAAAAAAACGTAAAGATTGAGAAATTAAGTTTTGTTATGTATTGTAAAGAACTACAAAAAATGAAAGAGAGAGAAAAAAGAAAAATGCATAGCCTCTTAGGGCTTACTTAACGCATGTCCTGCTTTAATTAATGACTGCAAAATTAGTCAGCACCCGAAAGGCCGATGTTTAGATGAGCGTTCCCTTCTAAAAGGCTTCTGTTCTCATGTCACAGCTTTTGTAACTTAATCTGTCTTAGTGCTGCTTTTCTGCTCCAGTGGGAACAAATGCAGCCAATTTTTACTCATTGAGCATGATAATTAGCAACAATTGTAAAAGTAATTTCCCAGATTAGGCAACCTCAACAGAGCAAAGCGTGCCTATTAGCTTAAAGCTGGGGCACGCTGTATGATTCGTGCCATGATTTTGACGTCCGAGACTAAATTTGCAGGTCACATAATGTGACATGCTCACCAATGGCTGATTAATTGCCTTTGTGCTGAAACTTGTACAATCGGAGAAGCAATGATCGTAAAGGACAGTAAGAAGCACACTATGTGCACCCAGTTGAAATTGAAAAAAAAGGCACTTTTCTTGGAAAAAGCATTCACTGATTTAACAGTTAAGGCATTTCGACCAACGGTAATATATTCGACCAATGGTCGATGTCCATTAAGAGGACATCTTGTGTTTAGTTAATTAAAGAATGTAAATTATATTGGATCAGTATAAGACTCAATGTTAAAATGGCCCTATCATGCTATTTAAAGGGATAGTTTACCCAAAAATTTTCATTTACTCACCCTCACCCTTGCAAACTTTTATGACTTTCTTTTTTTTCTGTTGAACATAAAAGAGGATATTTTGAAAGATGTTAGGTACCTGTAACCATTGACTTTAATAGTAGGAAAAACAAATACTATGGATGTCAATGGTTGCTGGTTTCCAACATTTTTCACTCAAAATATCTTATTTCATGGTCAAAAGAAGAAAGAAACACAAGAAGGTTTTGAAAAAGTAAAGAGTGAGTAAATGTAAATGTTCAGTTTTTGGTGAACGATCCCTTTAAATGGTTTCTAATTTTGTTTTGGAGCTCTCCTACAATAGCTTTACATGCAAAAAACACTTCCGTTGTCTCATAAATACCCATGTAATATCAATCTATATCTCAAAGTTTATGTACACTTTGAATTCCATAGTAAAAAAAAAAAAAACTATGGAAGTTAGGGGGTGCCAGCAACCAGCATTTTTCAAAATATCTTTTTATGCGAAGAAAGATAAAGAGAAACAGGTTTTAGCATTAAAGGGTAAGTAAATGATAGCAGAATTTCCATTTTTGGGTGAACTATTTTTTAAATTATACAAATTTTAGTAGTAAAAATGTGTACAAACCCTGAGGAATGAGTATACTGCATAGAAATGTCCTGTGGGTCATTATTTGAGCGTACTTTGCTTTTCCAGTGAGCATGTGTGGTTCATGCATAAGTATGTGTGGACATGAGCGGAATATCCACAGAGCACAATATTGAGCTATTTTGAACTTTGACCGTAATGTGCGTACAAGCTATAGGCAACAGTGCACTTCGTAGGTCTGATTTTATTGCATATAACTGTTTAATTAAACTGTTTTGTTTAAACGCACCAAAAATTATTGCCAATATTCACTGAGAAATTAATACAAATATTTATTTTCAAAAGGGGTGTACTCATTTATGCTGAACAAGTTTTGAAATTAAGGTTTTTATTATTAAGGAAAAACAGAACTCAAAATGACATAGCCCTGAGTGAAAAAGTGTTTGGAACCATGAATTCTACTGTGTCCCAAAATATCCTGAAGGAGAATGTCCGGCCATCTATTAGTGACCTTAAGCTGAAGCGAACTTGGGTTCTGCAGCAGGACAATAATCCAAAGCACACCAGCAAGTCCACTTCTGAATGGCTGAAGAAAAACAAAATGAAGACTTTGGAGTGGTCTAGCCAAAGTTCTGACCTGAATCCAATTGAGATGCTGTGGCATGACCTTAAAAAGGCCGTTCATGCTTGAAAACCCTCCAAATGTTGCTAAATTACAATTCTGCAAAGATGAGAGGGCCAAAATTCCTCCACAGCACTGTAACGGACTCATTGTAAGTTATCGAAAACGCTTGATTGCAGTATTGGTGGCCCAAGCAGTTATTATGTTTAGGGGCAAAAACTTTTTCACACAGGGCTATTTAATTTAGCATTTTGTTTTTCCCCTAATAAATAAAATCCTTAATTTAAAAACTGCAGGATGTAATTTTTGACTAATATTTACATTTGTTTGATAATCTGAAACATTAAAGTGTAACAAACATGCAAAACAAAATAAGAAATCAGTAAGGGGCCAACACTTTTCAACATCACTGTATGTACAATATTTAATAACAACATGTAGCACTGTAGAGGAATTTTGGCCCACTCATCTTTACAGAAGTGTTGTAATTCAGCCACATTTCAAGGTTTTTGAGCATGAACCACCTTTTTAAGGTCATGCCACAGCATCTCAATTGGATTCTGGTCAGGACTTAGACTAGGCCACTCCAAAGTCTTCATTTTAATTTATATATTAAATATACATTTCGGTAACAGTTTAAAATAATGGTCCAGTAGTCCATTATAGTTCAACATTAACTAATGTTAACAAGCACATCTTTGAATTTTAATAATGCATTGGTTAATGCTGAACTATGATTAATAAATCCTTTACAAAATTATTCATACTTGGGTAATGTCAGTAAATACATTAACTAATGGACCATTATTCTAAAGTGTTACCTAAATTTCTGCAATCTAGTCAACAGTGTGATTTGCTAAACTTGCGGTTTGTTCGGCTAAAGCTAACAGGGCTAGCAGTTTGAGTCCTAGAAGTTCAGATTCATCATGAACTATCACCAATGTGCCTTTGAGTAAAGCATCAACTGCATTGCTCCAAAGAGACTGGTGTTGTTGTACAAAAAAGAAAAAGAAAAAGAAAAATCACAGCAGGTTGCTTTGGATTAAAGCATCTGCACACAAACACAATAAATCTGTCATTTTTTTTGGTCACCAGGGTTAACTTGATTCCCTTTCAGACAGGATCATTTGCACAATTTATGGCACAATTGTGATAATATTGAATTGTGGGTATCCTTGGCAACTCCCAAAGCAAACATTTTCCTTTTTTTCTATTATTATTATTTTATTTCCAGCATATTTAGGGTCGAAGGCATGCAAACAGCCACGTATTTCAGACATTAGTCAAAGACACAGTCATCCATCCAGTTGATCTGCTAGAGAAACACTTGTAGCCTTTCACTGTACGTCTGAAAAACAGCGTCTGCCATGTTCTGATCCTCACAGAGCGTCATGTTCACTGTAGATGAGTGGGCGAATGCAAATCAGTCTTATTTCCAGCGCTCCGGTGTTTGTTAAGCTGCACAGAAATCACTGCGCTCTCAGAATCGCACACCCTGAAAATAGTCTATAATCGTTTTAATCCCAGATGTAGGAGGAAGTAGCTTCTTCTTTTTCTTTTTTTTTTTTTTTTAAAGATCACAATTTGCTTTTGAGAAATGTCAGCACACACCGTGTGTTTGAGAACGTGAAGCACTCATTTTCCTCTCGTGTTGATCAAACAAGAGGAATATTCCTGGTGTCAGTTCTCTTTTTCTTTCCCCTTTTGCCCTTGGCCTTTAACAATGTGAATGCTAACAAGACAGAACTGTGAAATGCTACTCGTGAATTATAAATAAACTGAGGGGGAAAAAAGATACAATTAATAAGTGTTTTAAATATGTTTTAATACATTTAGTGATATATGTAATTGCTAGAATGTTTGAATAATTTAATGTTTAATTTAAATGTATTTTTCAAAATGTACATTTATTTTTAAAATATAAATTAAAACTGATTTCTAAATACAAATTTTAATATGCGAGTACAATCAAATACATTTATTTTCATTTTATTAATATATTTTACTAAAGTATGGCTACTATTATATTCTATATATTTGTTGTTTATAACAATATGACAATATGTTTAATGATATTGATAAATGCTACATATATTATTGTAAATTTTTTTGATAAAAAAAAATTAAATTAAAATAAATAAATAAATAAATATGCTATATATATGTAACATTAAGAAACTGCTATTGTGTGTGTGTGTGTGTGTGTGTGTGTGTGTGTGTGCGTGCGTGTGTGTGTGTGTGTGTGTTCAGATTCAGACAGAAACTTTGAAATGCCACTCGTGAATTATAAAAGAAAAAGAAAAAGAAAAAAAAATTAATTAATAAGTGCTTTAACCTTGTTTTAAAATATTTATTGATAAATAATTACTAGATTATTTTAATAACTGAATATTTAATGTATTTGTTTAATAAATGGGATTTTTCTTTTTCCACTTTATTTTAATAAAATTTTACATTTTAATTGCATTTAAATGATTACTGTACTATATAATCCTTTTATTTATATTTATTATTAATATATGATCACAATTATATTGACATATGTACAAAATGTGTAACAAATATGTTAACGATATAATACTTACATATTAACTGTACATTTCTTTATACATATTAAATGTTGTTTTTCTTTATTTATATGAATTAGACATACATAAATCTTGTTTATTTAAATATTAATAATAGTAGTAAATGACATACGCACACACCCACCTACATATATTAAAAATTCAATTAAACTATTTGTGCATTTCAACATTTAAGTCACTTATTTATGGCTTTTTATGATGTTAACATGCCACCTTAGAAGAAAAAAACACTCACTAGAGATTGAAAAAAAAAAACAGCTCCTTTAAATCGAATGCGATGGCGAGAGAGATTTGAAGAGTTCTTCTGAAAGGAAGCAATATACTCTTAAAAACCTAAAAAGAAATAACGCTAATCATATATGCCAGTCATACATTATGCATTTCTTTACCATAGTTGGTCAGTACTCTGAGTGACAATCTAATTACCCCCTCTGGGACAGCAGCTTTCTGGAAATCACTGGCAGAAAAAAAAAGGAAAAAAGCATGAATCGAGTGGAATTTGATGAATCGTGTTGGTTTGCGTTTGCAGAACGCCAACAACTTTAAGTGGCACAAAAAAGCCGCTCACTTACGTCAATCTCGGGCATTAGCAGAGCATCTAATACAGCAATAAAAAAAAAAGATACAGATATTTCTCTTGATTCGTGCATAAACAAAAATGACTTCAAGGGCAGCATCGCAGAATCAAAACAAGGGTGGAACTTCAAAAAAAAAATAATAATAAATAAAAAAACGCTGCTATCGTTTAGCAGCACACTGACTGCTGGAGGATATTCTGCCTCATGCAAGAAAACGACTGAATGGACAGAATTTATTGAAATCCCAACAAGAGCTGTTTGCTTTCTCTGAAACAGTGATAAGCCTCGGGCAGCATTCAGAGCTCCAAAGTCCCCTCATCGAGTATTTATATGACATCTTGAAAGAGCAGGAATTAAGAAAACACTGTGCGCACGTTTGATAACCACAGAAATGATTGAAATGCATCGGATGCTCTCCTTCCGACTGAAGCATAACATTGAAGTTCGTCATTAGCACTGTTTAGAATAGAAGTGCCGTTTTGCATAGAAAGTGCTGGTATATGCTTAAAGGAGTCGTGTCGGGAATAGGAATCTATGTTTTAATGGTTTGGAAGTAAAACATTTGATGCGAGTATTACCTCGATGAAGATTTTTTAGCAAGGGTATTTATCATCTGAGGAAAAACATTATTTGCAGTCAATCGATTAAATCGGATGAATCGATTGTATTAATAGATGAATCGGTCAGTCAATAAATATCAAATGAATGAACTGAATCGGTTTAATCAATGAACTGAATCAATGAGTCGATTTAATTAATTAATAACTTAAATTACCAAACTGCTTTAGTCTAGTTAACAAGATGGCACCGACGAAGATGGCCGCCTCCGTGTTGAGCTCTGCTGTTGTTTTTATGTTTTTGTTAGTTTGTCCCGTCTTGAGTCACATTCCTACAATTAGTTTCACCAGAGACGAATTGTTGGACATTCGGACACATACACCACCAAATGTTTTTCCAGACTTGGATTTATGTGATGTTTTGTTGGACATTGTTGTCGGCGGAGCCGCGGTGCTGCTCAAACGCTGTCGGGCGCGCAGACAAGGGAAGCGAGCAGGCGCGCTTGTGAAACTCAGACAGCGCGGGTTTCGAACTGCGTTGCCTAGCATCCATCTGGCGAATCTCCGCTCTCTACCCAACAAAATAGACGAACTCATTCTGCTCTCTCAGA
>CAIGQV010000818.1:27141418-27166486 GCA_903798115.1 Danio jaintianensis | reverse complement strand
TGATTGATTGATTGATTGATTGATTGATTGATTGATTGATTGATTGATTGATTGATTGACTGGTCAATCGATCATTTCACCACCCAAAAAAAGTTAAAGTTCAACCACTTTAAGTGACTGACCAATCACAACAGACTGGAGCATCTGTCCAATCAAAGCAGGGTATAGCCAACTGTCCAATCAAAGCAGAGCAGGCTCTCAGAAAGGAGGGGTTTAGAGAGATCAAGGGGGCATATTACAAAAAGATCCTTACCTTAAAATATTTGGTAACCATGGTAATTTCAGTTACAACCACATATTTATCCTTAAAAAAAAAAAGTCTTAATTTTGAAGTTATATAATTTTGCCCTAAAGTTATTCAAAAGCTAACAAAAAAAATGCTTATAAGTAGGGTTGTCACGATACTGGAATTCGATACCAATTGGTACTGAAATTTTAAAAACGCCCATTTCTCGCTGACATTTGAGCGCTGTTGAACGCGTTCTTAAACACCTCTGATTTGCCATTGAGTTCCCCTGCTCAACAGAAATGACTGTGATTGGCCGTGAAGTTCATCAGTTCAGATACAGGGACACTAAAGCATTTTAAAGCTGCAAAGATCAGCTGGTCTGTTTATAAGCTAACATATGAGCGGATCCGTATCCGTATATTCACGGCTTTAAAATGCTCCAGTGTCCCTGTATCTGTGGTTACACTCAGTAAACAGCGGTGAGTTCGGTGAACTTATGACCTTCACGGCCAATCAAAATCATTTCTGTTGAGCACGAGAACACAATGGCACATCAGTGCTGTTTAAGAATGCGCTCAACAGTGCTCAAATGTTAGCGGGAAATGGACGTTTTTAAAATGTAAATCATGTATCATGACAACACTACTTATAATTGCACTGTCCAACAATGGTATTACATTTATTGATGATTGAAAATGAAAAACGAAGATTGTAAAAAAATTTATAGTTAAAAGACTCTTGATGGACTCTGAAGATGTTACATTGACAAAACACTTGAGTAATTACAGACTGCCACTCAACATGATATTACAGCCAGCTCTACAGAAACCAACAAAGCATCATGGAGCATTTCCAGTTATAATGTATATATTATAGAGTTATAATGACTAATGCCTTAGTTTTGCAAAAGGGGATTTTCAAAGTCAAGTTGCCTCCATAGGTAGCCTCCAATGTTCCCGACTTGTCAAAATGCCAAAAAGAAATCCTCCTCATTCTCTTAATGAGTTATGGGTGTGTTTTGAGCATAACGTGCATTAAACCAATCAGAGTCTCATCTCCCATTTCCTTTAAGAGTCAGTTGCGAGAATAAAGAAAAAGCCTCCTCCATTCGGCCTCTTTACTTAACTTCTACTCTTTACTCCTTTTCTTTCGTGGAGTAAGGAAACGGTGAAAACTCACTCCACTGAAGACATCCATTAGCCTACATATTTGATTTTGATTGTTAAGCGCAAAAAAATGTTTTAAAACCATTTCTAAATTCAGTTCTAATTTTCAGAAAATGAATAAATGAACAAGAATAATGAAGTGTGATCAAAAACTGAGTTATATCCAATATGCCCCATATGGTGATGCATACGTCTCCAAAACCCAACAGGTGGACAAATCTTAACTTGTTTTTATTATAACAAATATAAATATGCATATAATAAATAATACTGCTAATAACAATAACATTATACAAACGTAAATTGTCATGAATAAACTGAAAAAAGCCCCCCCGAGGTGAAGAAGGCATGGAGGCAGTGGTTTTGATATTTATGTAGAAAATAATAATTTTTGTAACATTTTAATCCTTTTATTTTTTTTCATATGTAAAGATATTTGTGTATTGCTGTACATCCTGTGTGTATTAAGCAATATGTAAGCGTTTTGGACCCGCAGGTGCATAACTAAAGCGCTCTGCGCTGGACTTTAGAGCAGCTTTTAGTTGGTCAATGGCGCGGTCTATTTCAGTTCCTCAAAATAGCAACGTGCCAACAATGTGCCTTAACACACCTCCTTTTCAGACCAGCACAGCCATGAGTCCACAAAGTGGTGCAAATTGATTTGTTGTTTAAACAACGTGGTGCAAAATGTGAAAAATCACAGCTGCGATGGTCTGAAAATAGCAACAAATTGCGCCATACATGCCTTGCGCCTCATTGTGCTGGGTGTATGATAGGGCCCTTAAAGTCTGCATACCCCAGAAGTTGTTGAAACTTATTTATTGATGTTGATGTACTTTCAACTGAAACAGAAGGGGAGCGGGGCTTTCTTTTGCACATCATTCCCTCATAGCAAACTAACGGTAAGGTTGATGCCAGCAGAAGGACCGCCACTCCAAACGCAGAATCAAATGGTCAGACTTTGATTGAAGATTACCAAAACAAACTTTTTTTTCCGATGGATTAACTTGCATGACTTAATTATTCATATAAGAATAACAATGTGAAAAGAAACATTGTGGATTTTGATTTCACTTGGACTAAGATTTGCTTCCGTAATACAAATTAGCACAAAAAAAAAATCCAAATTTTATGTATCATATCTTATGCTAAGAAACTTTCTACACCCCCATGAACCTAACAAATTCGACACACAATACAAATAAACAAGCCGTGTCACTTTCAGTCTGTGTGTTTGTGTCCTGCCTCTGGCTCTGCTGTTGTGGGACGATTTCACACACCACCTTGGACCTACGGTTGTATTTGCAGGGTTACACCTCACAGGTCCGAGCAATGCTCCATAACCCTGAGACCGTAAAAGTGAGAAAAAAAGGTCTTTTCAACTGCTACTGGCACAAGAGTTGGTGAGATTTATTGATTTGCTGGAGAACTATTATTTCAGATGTTGCCTGTTGAAATTCACAGGATGTAACAAAAACTCGGTTCCAAAACCTACTGAGCTGCCTACTTATAAAAAGCATTTAAAGGACAAAAGGACTTGAGTGGTCTTTGAATATATCTTCATTTGATCAGCCATCACAAGTATCCTTCATGGAGAAAACCAATACCAAAATGGGTTTTGATAAGCTAGTGGAGAAACATGCTTGTATTTCAATCTTATTACAAATGCCATTTTTTGACCCAGTATTTGTGTGGGTGTATATAAAGTGCTGCAGGTCATTTTTGTACAGCAACCATCTTTTTTTTTCCATTTTCTTGAAGAATTTTAGCATTCGCCTTTTAAGTACTGCAAAAACAAGCTCTCTGCCTAACAAAAGATTATAATTCTTACATGCCTCATTCTAGTTTATCTTCACAAAACTTTAATTTTGAAGCCTACAACTTGAAGCTTGAACTAAACTAAGTTTATATTACCTTAAATTCACAACTTTAAAGCAAGGATTAACTTTAAAAATTAAAAAAATAATAGCACACAATTGTGAAAATATCTTGAGCTCTGACTTTAAGAATTTTATTTAAAAAAAACAATCTATTTAAAACTCCATTGACTTTGTGATAATATAATATAATTACAACTTAATTGTGGGTTGTAGGACTCAAGCACTATGTAGACAGCAGTACAGCACACTAGGTTAATGAAAGAGTAATATTCCAGTAGTTATTCTGACAAAATGGGAATAATTTTCCAATTATTAGGATTTAAAGTACAAATGAAATCAAAACTAACCATATGATTTGATTAGCTCACATTGCTAGTTTTGTGGTGAACAATTCATCTGTGCAGGTCATTAAGAAAAAAACAATAGTTTGCCCTTGAAATTTAAAATTAAAATCTGAAAATGCACTTTGTTTTCAGTGAAATTCTGAGATTACGTGATTTTGAGGAATTGGGCGTGGCTAACATACTTGACCACTTGACCCCTCCAACTGTCAGTTTTGGCAACAAACAGAAATGGTAAGGAGGAGGTGTCTGTTAGGTTGTAATAACTCCTCCGAAACCCATTTCCGGATCTTTCTAAATGAAATTCCTACTTTACTACATCCAATCAGCTCGCAGTAGCAGAAAAACAAGCCACGCCCACTGTTTTCTCATTTAATATTTAGTTTCTGGTTGCAGCTTCTGGTTCATGCAGACTTTAAACACTATTTGCAATACTTCAGTTGCACTTTGCTGTTGATTTGCTTGTTCCCCATGTTCAGACTGGTCTCAAAAGTGCTTTTAAACAACAAATGTTTTAAGGAGTCATGATTTGAGGTGAGCTCGCTGAAAATTGCATGTTTACTGCTGATAGCAACCCTCCTTTCCCAATTCAGACCAATGGCTCCTTCTCTCTCTCTCTCTCTCTGGTGGCAAATTTCAAACCATGGCCGTTTCACAGTGAATAAATAAGTAAACTTGATGAAAGTGCTTTAGACATCTTTGTAGCCTTGTGAAGTCACTCAAAAGGCTTTGTGTTGTGAAATGAGCTGAAGCTTGTTAAGTCGGCCTGTTTAGCTGGTGTAATGTCTCTTTTGATTCTTTACAAAGAGGTTGTGGTAAAATATCCTTTTTTTCCAATGCTTCTCAGTAACATTCACAGGCTTTGTGCAGGTTTAATGGAGATCAATTTAAGACCACAATATGTAAAAAAAAAAATGTCATTAAAATATCAAAAAATAACTACTTATTTCAAATGAGCTGAAACAACACAGTTCTTAAGTTTTTTGGGGGGCATCTTAATTGTTTTATGTTCAATCCGCTTAAATTTGTAAAAACTATTAAGTTAACTTAATTGATTTGTGATGGGACAACATGAAGGAATTGTGTGGAATCCAGCATTTCTTACAATGTAGAACAGTGTTATATATTTTGCTGACTAATGTACATATGTATTATCTCAAATGTTTCAAAGAATGTTTGAATCCAGAGAAATATGCAATTTTAACTAGTGGGATGGAGAGTGTGTTGTGTGTTCATGCTAATGACGTCACACACCCTCAATTTCTAATTTTATAGAAAACAAGCAAAGACCAACAATGCTTTAATGTGTTGTGTGTTTTATTCGACTGCACAGAGCAGCATTATAACAGAAGCCTAAAATGTATTTAGTTTGATAAAACAGCTGATTCTCCACATGATCACGAGCTGATTAACCGGAAGTGGTGGACTATGGCATCATAAAAACTCTGCTGTCTCATCAGCAATTGTCGACAGCTTTCAGTTTTTCTCTGCTTCATACTACCATGGTAATAAGTGTTGACAACTTCAACTCATCCATCAACATGATTTCTGCAGGAGTCCCATTTGATGTAATGAAGACTACCCACGATCCTTATTCTGTCTCTGCGTCATTAAACTACGGCTTTGTTTGTTGTGAATACATGCCGTCTTCTGGCAAAAATTACATACTGTGCCTTTAAGACCAAAAAACCCAAAAGGGAACAAAAACATTGTGTGGGAATAAAATTGTGTTCCTATAAAGCAGTGGTCCTGGGCCGCACAAGAAATCATTAATTATTTGCATTTTATTTATTATCAGAGTCTGAACGATCTTTTATTTTGAAAAATCTTTTATTTTGAAAAATGAGCGTATTCTCTCACTTACATCTCGGTCACTTGAGTGCCCAAATTTAACCCACAAGCAGCAAAATAAGTAAGAAACAGACGTCTTTGGAAAGTTTCTTTGCTAAGGGGAAAAGGCCCAGTAAAGGACCCACAAACTGCCAAGGAATGGATCCGCAACCCATTTGTCAACAAATCATGGCTGTGCAAAAAGATCAACTGATGGAGATCGCAAATGACGACCGTTCGCATATCACGTCTTCTCTAGAGTTAGCGCACGCTCATTATTTCCAATGGAGGTGGGGAGCGCACCGCGAGTCACGTGACAAGAACTGACCAATCAGCTTCAGCTTGTAATGAATATACACATTTTGGTCGACAAATTATCTCAGACAAACACAGAACACCCAAACACTGCAGTGCTTTGTAATTTTCTCCATAAATAAAACTTGTATCAGAGTGACAGCAATGTTTTGTCAGCTTGTCATCCTTTGAGAAAACGGTTGATGGTCGCCTAGCAACCTACAAACCACCGCCCCCCGGTAAAATTGTCAAGCGTTGACCGGTCCGCGGTGATAAAAAGGTTGAGGTCCACTGCTATAAAGGTACAACTATAATGTAGGTTTTGTACTCAAACGCTGCAGCCTGAAATGGCCATCCAAGCCAACCCAGATCCAAATCTCATGTCAGAAGCCACTGCCTCCTCCTCATACTTCAAAAAGTCCTATTATTTGTATCATTTATAAATTACCCATTAAATAGCGTATCAATATCTACACCTACCCCAACTCCAAAACTACCCCTCTGAGTTATTAACGTCTACACCTACTCCTCACAGTAAGCATTCGCATTACAAAGTCTGAAGTGTCATTTGGATGTGGGCAGGCTTGGATGTCCACCGCAGGCTGCAGTGAGCGCTACTTGCATCGTTTTCTTGAAAAAACTCCACCACAAATATATAGAAAATCTTAAGTAAATGTATCTGATGTTTTAAAAATGCCTAATGAAAACAAAAATACTAAGAAATATCAGAGTTTCTGCTGAATGCTACTTTTATTAATTAGAAAAAAAATGCTCTAAGACCTTTTTGAGGCCTTCATTTGTGGAATGGTGAATTAAGACTTATAAGATCCACAGAAACCCTGTATTCACACTACTTGTACGTTTATCGTTTCATTCTGCTTGTTCTGCAGGCCCAGTGGCAGTCATCAGTGGGGAGGAAGACTCTGCGAGCCCTCTTCATCATGTGAATCATGGTATTGTCACACCCTGCTCTCTCGACGCGGGACCTGATGCTGTTGTGATCGGCATGAGTCGCATTCCTGTCATCGAGAACCCGCAGTACTTTCGACACGGTCACAACTGCAACAAGCCCACCACCTGTGAGTACACGTCCCGCTATTTGATGCCCTGATCCAATATAAATGTGTTTGGTTCTAAAAAAAAAAAAAAAAAAATACAACTGAAAAGATGATGGACAACAGATTTGTCCCTTATTTACACTACTGTTGAGATTATGGTCATTAAGATATACATGTATATATATTTTTTAAAGAAATCAGTACTTTTATTCAATAAGGATGATGGCACTGTCATCATTATAAAGATGTTACCAGCTATATCACATTTTGCAATGCTGTGTTGAACTGAACTGAATCCTAATGGAGTTGAATAATGAGTGGTACGGTTCGGTACAGTTTGGTATGGTATTTTTTTGTCCTTTCTGCTTTTTTTTTTTTTTGTCCGGTATGTTGTTTTTTTTGTCCATAACTGGCAAAAGGTACCAAAACATACCACTTTTTGCAACCCAGGCTCATTCTGAATACGTACCACTATATACATTTCTGGAGAGCGCCAAATACGTCCCAGGAGTTTTTTTTTTTTTTTTGCAGTTTTCGTTTCTACCAGAGGAATCCACCAGAGGCCACTGTGTACGCTTTTTGAGATCTCGTGCCATTTGCGCCTGTTCTTTTTACATAAATCCACCAGAGGCCGCTGTCGACTGATTGACTGACCGATCGACTGACCCACCCAGTGTTTTCAAACTCACCAATTGACCAACGGACCCAACATCTAAAGACGAAATGCAGCCATACGTAGCTCTGGCTACATAATTTGCGATCTCCAGAAATGTACATAGGGGTACATTTTCAGAATGAGCCTATGTTGACTTTTTGGACAACAGAATGGTACCAAAGGGTGGAGCTAGATGTGCAGCTAAACACTGTTGGTTTACAGAGAATCATCACCAGCACGTGCAACAAGCCAGGAGAATGAAAACACTGGAAGCGCCATTTTTAAATACACAGATAAGACATTACACCATAATAATACATATAAAAATGAGCCATGGTCAACCCAAGCTCAAACAAACATTGTCATCTTCTTATGACAAACAGCCACATGCCAAGAAGCAAGAGCAGAATCTGCTGTGTGTTCTTTATTGTTCTTTACAAGGTAGTGTAAAAGCGTGAGTGGTTTTGCTTTCTCTATTTGTGTGTGAAAATTAAAAATAACGCACTTGGGCTCATGATAATAACTTATGTGTGACAACTGAAGTGCTTTAGAAATGGAAAAACATGATAGTGAAGTGTGAAAGAACAAGCAAATATTCTTTCAGCAACCTAAAATTGTTCACCATTATCATCGCCTTTTGAACTATTATGAACTCGGAATGACGGAGTTACTTTTTTAAAAAGAGGTTACAGGCCCTGGTGAAGAATAAAGATACCGATGAGAGGTTTGTGGTGATTGGATATGTATTGTTTTGGAACCCAGATAAGGCCTAAATGAATGTTTTGGATATTTTTTCTATAATTGGTTACAGTGGTACACAGTAAGGGTCTGTTTGTGTTCATTTATTTATTTATTTATTTATTTATTTATTTATTTATTTATTTAAATGTAATTACAGAGGTTATAGCATTTCGCATTAGCATCTGCAGCTATATCATCAAATCCTGAGGTTAGTAATTAACATTTATACATAAGTATTTATGTATGTGAAGAAGTGCTTCTCGATATGTACGATTATACGATATGTGAATGACAATAAGGCTTTACTTTTACTTTAAACTAAATTGACGTGAACTTTGTATTAAACCACGCCTAACGAAAGGATATCATTTGGCAGTGGAGACACAAGCCTGATAAGGTCACCTGTACCGAACCGTACCACTCATTGGAAACGAGGCATATTATTATTTCTTGTGCAGAACTGCTTATTGCTGAATTGAACTATGCTCTACTTGATAAACATAACTCTGTTATTGATCTGACCTGAACCAACACTGAATCTATGACTGTCTAAATGATGATATTCAATGGTGCTTACACAGCAGAATCTGAATTCACTGCATAACTGAAATTCCATAAGCGATTATACAAGTATTGTTCATCTCTGAATGTCTGCTTTGACAATGTGGGCTGTATAGTCGGCGCTGGTAGCCTAGTGGTCAGTGCGCCAACATATAGTACAACCATTTTATTCCATTCATTCATTTTCCTTCGGGTTAGTCCCTTTATTCATCAGGGGTCACCACAGCGGAACGAACCACCAATTTATCCAGCAAATGTTTTACACAGTGGATGCCCTTCCAGTTGCAACCCAGTACTGGGAAACACCCATACACACTTACACACACTCATACACTACGGCCAATTTAGTTTATTAAAAAGGTTCTTTAGGTTATTTTTCAAATTTTTTTGTTTTGTTTTTGCTGAACCATAGTAAAAAAACAGCAGCTGTGGTTGACAAACTTTTTTTCAGAAAATTAAAATACAGACTAAAACCAAGGCATGGGAAAGTCAGTTTACAGTTATTTACCATATATAAAGTAAACTTACAGCAGGTTACAGATTTTTTATGTAGCATTTTTTCACCATTAAAATCACAGCCTTTTTTTTTTTTACTATGTACAGTACATATATCAGAATGA
Source organism: Danio jaintianensis (assembly GCA_903798115.1). Taxonomy (NCBI): domain Eukaryota; kingdom Metazoa; phylum Chordata; class Actinopteri; order Cypriniformes; family Danionidae; genus Danio; species Danio jaintianensis. The sequence goes on along the minus strand of CAIGQV010000818.1, from coordinate 27,157,111 downwards.
ACACTTTAAATGATGATGACAAAAAAAGCTGCATGCATTTATGAAAGTTTGTAACTCTTGAACTTTGAACTAGCCTGCAGTGTATGCTAATGATGTAGCACATTATATAGGTCACTGTGTAGATGTTCAAGCACAATAGTGTTAAAAATAGAGGACGTTCTGCGAGTGCATGGAAACAAACGCACACCCTATTGTTTGCATTAATGGCCATGAGTGTAAACGCGGAGCTCCTGCTAAGATTTATGAGATCATTTATTTATTTATTTGCTATTTTCGGTGGTCTGCTATGACCGAGGAGCTCCACGCTGACAATTACTTTTGTGGCGCAAACGGCATCTTGTTTAAGACTTTTAATGCAATTAACTGGAACAAATATACTTGTCACTTTACATTAGTGATTTCGCTAGCCAAATTTAAAGGTTAAAAGGAGCCCTGATTGATTTATAGCACATAGTATTGGATATATATGAGGACACAGACTTGCACACATCAACACACACACACACACACAGTCTATTTATATTCCAGGCACAAAGCAGTGGTCTATTCACAAGGTGCACTGATGCCTATGAAAAGGAATCCAAAGGCAGAGGACAATCACATTTTGCCCTCATGAATAAATTAACTCTTTATGCATAATGAATGGCATAAAATCTTTATAGCTGTAGATACATAACCATCATGGCCGTGCTCATATCTGATGAGTGTGTGATATTTAAATGACAGTTTGCAGCTTAAGAGAGGGTGTATTTTTTGCTTCTCAGCCTCCGAGCTACTAGAAAGCACTTTATGCCTTAGCTGTAGTAAACTGAATCATTTATATAAAGATACACCTAATAAAAACGCTCCAGCTCATGATTTTTTTTATAGATGGACCAAACTGGTGGAGCGATTCATATAGGATGTGTATACTATCCGACCAGTTTTACTAAGCTAATAGGGGTTTACTTTTATTGACTTGACTAATAATAAACCAAGTGTATTAGAATTCCACAAAACTTCAAGTTAAAAAAAAATAATAATAATAAATAAATAAATAAAGTTTCACCACATCCCAAAGATGCTCTATTGGATTGAGATCTGGAGACTGTGGAGGCCATTTGAGTACAGTGAACTCATTGTCATGTTCAAGAAACCAGTCTGAGATGATTCGCACTTTATGACATGGCCAGCGTTATCCTGCTGGATGTAGCCATCAGAAGATGGGTACACTGTGGTCATAAAGGGATGGACATTCAGCAACAATACTCAGGTAGGCTGTGGCGTTGACACAATGCTCAATTGGTACTAATGGGCCCAAAGTGTGCCAAGAAAATATCCCCCACACCATTACACCACCAGCCTGAACCATTGATACAAGGCAGGATGGATCCATGCTTCCATGTTGTTGACGCCAAATTCTGACCCTACCATCCGAATGTCGCAGAAGAAATCGAGAGTCAGACCAGGCAACGTTTTTCCAATCTTCTATTGTCCAATTTTGGTGAGCCTGTGCGAACTGTAGACTCAGTTTCCTGTCCTTAGCTGACAGGAGTGACACCCGGGTCTTCTGCTGCTGTAGCCCATCCGCCTCAAGATTGGACGTGTTGTGCGTTCAGAGATGCTCTTCTACATACCTCGGTTGTAGCGAGTGGTTATTTGAGTTACTGTTGCCTTTCTATCATCTGGAACCAGTCTGGCCATTCTCCTCTGACCTCTGGCATCAACAAGGCATTTGCGCCCACAGAACTGCCACTCACTGGATATTTTCTCTTTTTCAGACCATTCTCTGCAAACCCTAGAGATGGTTGTGCGTGAAAATCAGCAGTTTCTGAAATACTCAGACAAGCCCGTCTGGCACCAACAACCATGCCACGTTCAAAGTCACTTTAATCACCTTTCTTCCCCATTCTGATGCTCGGTTTGAACTGCAGCAGATCGTCTTGACCCTGTCTACATGCCTAAATGCATTAAGTTATTGCCATGTGATTGGCTGATTAGAAATTTGCGTTAACGAGCAGTTGGACAGGTGTACCTAATAAAGTGGCCGGTGACTGTATATGTATTATATAGTTAAATAACATCACACAACAGGAGTGCCGCTTTTCCAAATATCATGGTGAGTGTGGTTACAAAAGTGATATCGATTTTATACACCTTTAAGAATTTAATGTTAAGTTACATTTCAGACATTCACCAACAAAAATAGATCCAAACAAAGTCAGAGCAGAACATTTGTGCATCTTAGAGCAAAAATGCAGTATTTAAATCCTAAATGTTTTTGAATGAGTCAATAAGTCAAATGATCCATTCAAAAAGATAGTAACTTGCTCTATTTCTAAGGGTGCTTTCACATCTGTAGTATGTTTCCTTTGGTCTGAACCAAGGTTAAAAATGATATAATATAGCATTTTTCAGACATTTTAATTCCGTTAAACACCAGACCGACTGCTCTGAACAGTCACACAAAAAACGCGTTACAACATCCACATAAGTCGTTGGCTAGATCAGTGTTTCTCAACCACATTCCTGGAGGACCACCAGCTCTGCCCATTTTCCACATCTCCTTAACCAAACACACCTGATTCAGATCATCAGTTCATTAGCAGAGACTGAATGACCTGTGAAAGACAAAGGAGATATCCAAAACATGCAGTATTGGTGGTCCTCCTGGAACGTGGTTGAGAAACACTGGGCTAGATGAACTTCCTAAACTGTAATTTGATAGGTCAGAATTAATGTGTGGAAAACTCACATGAGCAATACATGGAAGTAAACAAAGAGCGGAAAGGAATCAGCAATTCCACGTTTGTCCATGACCTGCAGTAAAGTGTCAAAAAAATCTCATTCCAGAATGCACGTTGCAGGTAACTACACTGTAAAAAATGCTGGGTTCCACACAATGGAGTTGTGTTGGGACAACATGAAATAATTAAGTTAACTTCTTAGTTTTTACAAATGTAAATAGATTGAACATAAAACAATTAAGTAAAAAAAAAAATCAAGAATAATGTTGTTTCAGCTTATTTTGAATAAGCAGTTCGAACAAACAGCAAACGTCATTTCTTGAGTGTACGGCAGCTGGTTTAGTCTAAAAGAGCTGAATACTTTTTTACATTAGGGTCAGTTCGAGGCTGGTTCACGTTCTCACCACAAATGAAATTAAGTACAGTGTTAATCTGAAAGCACACTAAGAACTTGTTTGGTCTGCTTTTGGTGCCAGAGTACGATTGCTGCTTTCACACTTGCCCAAACGAACTGCAACTAAAAAGCAAACAAACTCACTAAATAAACTAACAGAACTAAACGAGAAAGGTGAGTAAACAGCCTAAATGAATCAGCTATTTTGAACAAATCATTTGAATTAAGACAAGGACATGCTTTTCAGGAAAACATTGTCAATGTCACTGTAATATATAATATTTTTATATTTTAAATCAGTGTTTTTAAATACATTTACAATGTATTTATGCATAGTAATATTTTACACAAATTTCATAATTCATAATAAAAATATTACATTTGTATTTATTTTATGTAATACAGTAATGGCATTTTAATAATATGAATCTTAAAATATTTCTGGATTTACTGATAATATGTAAGAATTGTTATTAATAGCACAATGAAATCTATCTATCTATCTATTTATATATAGTATCAAAATATATCGTATAAAAATATCTGTCTATAGTATTAAAATATCTGTCTATAGTATCAACATATCTATCTATAGTATCTATCCATCCATCCATCCATCTTTTCAATGATTAGGGTCCAAGCACGTGTGTGTATGTGCGTGTGTTTGATTGTAATATTTTGAGACTAACCCTATTTTTATTCATACAACAGTTCTGACAATTAAAAATGTTCCTTGCATGATGCCCGTTTAATCTGCAGACTGCAGCAGTAGGTGTTTTTTTGAAAAGAAGCTGTTGCACAATTTCAAGCATGTCCTTTGAGCCGTGACATGCTGACTTTTCAGGAATCCATTAGATGACTGACTCACACCATCTATTCTGCTTTACAATTGAGTTGTGCTGCCTTTACCTCCTTCCTCAACCCGAAAAGGAGTTCGTTTCTATACTACCTGAACTGCATCTCATTTAGAGGTTAGCATAACATTTTGCTTTACCTATATCCAAGAAGAATGATCTCTCTGGCTTCTTATCCACACATGGTGACTAGGCATAAACTTTTGGGATATTTTTGAAAGCATCTATTTTTTAAAGATAGTTTCTTTATCTTTGTCTAAATGTCCTAAAATGTTTAATACATTATTTTACTTTTTTCATATGTAGAATATACATATTTATGGATTATGTTTACTTCTAAAAATGAGAAATAAATTGCAGATGGCCCAAAATAAGTTGTGTAAAATTATGAAACTCACACATTTTTATAGTGAACATTATTCATTCATTTTCCTTCGGCTTAGTCCCTTATTATTCCGGCATATGTTTTACACAGCGAATGCCCTTCCAGCCGCAACCCAGTACTGGGAAAATAATGAACATTATAGTGAAAGTAATTTTTTTAAAGTTGAAAAAGGGTAACTTTTTTAAAATTAGTGATGGTGTTTAAGGTTTTAAAGAAAATGGTTTAAAAATATTTTCTTGACTATCATGTTTTAGTTACTGTCATTCAACAAGAACGAGTAGCAGGGACATTTATCCTTTATCCATTTATTAAGAGTGAAACAGGTAGAAATATTTTTTTGTGCACTAGCCCTGTTGCTTGGAATGTATTGCCTAGAGGTTTTCAAAGAGACTCAATTTGAGAGTGTTTTTAGAAGGAAAATAAAAAAATTGTTCAAATGTTTTATGGTTGAAGTTGATGATCTTGTTGTGGCGAGTTGCTGACATGATGATGTTTGTGGTTCGAAAGACCCCCCCCACTCACAAAGTCCAAAATTTGGCTCATTTGTCCAATTTTTGACAGTATGCCATCATAAATTGTGAAAATAACCGATAGAAGAAGGCTTTAAGACATATTTAATTTTTAATTATTCAAATGGACAAATTCTGACTGAGGAAATGTAGGAAAAATGTAGGAAATATTTTTCTTGCATCAAAAAGTGTGGTTATGATCACCATCCAACACCATCCAATTGTCACTAAAATGCAGTATTTGAACCTCATAATTTAATAGAAAATGAGGCAAATGTCGGTGGCAATGGTGTGGTGGTTAAGTGCGCTGACATATAGCACCGTGGTGCTCACAGCGACCCGAGTTCTATTCCCAGCTCGAGGTCCTTTGCTGACCCTACCCCTCTTCTCTGCTCTGCTCTGCTCCCATTACCTCCATTTACCTTTCCAATTAAAGATGAAAAAAAGAAAGAAAATTAGGTAAAACTTTTGAGGAAAAAAGAACCACCCCTTTCAATAGGCTGGCAACGGGTCTGATTTATCATTTGCTCTTTAGTTTTTTAAGAATATCAAGAACCACAATGGAAATAAAACCTACTTGTACTATACGGGGATGTTGAATGATTGATTCTGATTGGCTGAGGTGTGCAATCATTTTCATGTAAATGCATAGCTAAAGTAGTTTCAGGCAGGCTTCAATCATATTACAGTTCCACATCACTATGCACTATCCCATTGGTGTACTTTCAACTGAAACAGAATATTGAGTAGGGGGCGGGGCTTTCTTTTGAGCATCATTCCCTCATAGCAAACTAACGGTAAGAGGGGCGTGGTTAAGAATATTGTGGCTGAAGCCATCAAAATGATGTAAACAGAGAAGAACTGCCACTCCAAATGCAGAAGCAAATGGTCAGAATTTGATTGAAGATTATCAAAAAAAATAAGTCTTTTTTTTTTTTCAGTGTATTAACTGTTAATTGTTCACTTAAAGAATAATACTGTGCACTATTAAATAAAACCTGTTAATTTTGATCTTATGCAGACTTTAAATACAACATCTGAACAATGTCTTCAGGTGTGGTAAATGTAGCTTAAGTGCAAAATTTGACTCTGAATTATTAGAAAAATAAAGCACTCCACTTCACGTCGTGGCCGCATCACCAGCTCAGGTGTGCATAATCTCCTAAGCATTCAACAGACCCGAGTAAATTATTCTTTGCATAACATATTTATTCCAAGAAAGCCAGGCACACACTACATTTTCCATGTTATGGCCCTTTAAATGTACTAAATTATTAATCATGAAGTATTTGCTACTGGGATTTCTGGCATAAGTCATCATGGGAAATACTGCGGCTCGATCGCATGCAATAGATTAAAGATCATTATTCAGGTAGAAGTATTCCTGGAGGAAATGAGCGCACTAGCATGTACAATGAGCTCCTGTGATCATAAAAGCTACAAATACAAGATCCTGACTGTGCATTACAAATATGTATGATGTAGTCTATTTAATGTATTTGACTGTCAGATTGTGTAACAGAAAATCTCAAGGACAGAATCAAGGTAAAAGTTGCTATATAAACATTAGCACATTTAAAACAAGCATGCAATACAGCAGAAAGAAAAAAAAAAAAAGTAACAGTTAGCTTAGGGCTAGGCTAATGTTTTATGACACTGTTGTAAAATGATCAATTTGGCACCAGTATCGGTGCCTCAATGGTGCCTAAACCGATATTATAAAAAGAAAGTCAGAATGATGTTGGATGAAATTAAAGAGATAGTTCACCCAAAAACTAAAATTAAATAAGCATTTACTCACCTATTTTGTTTTTTTTTCTGTTGAACACAAAAGAAGATATTTTGAAGAATGCTGGTAGCTGCTACCCATTGACTTTCATAATTGGAAACAGAAAATACTGTGGAAGTCAATGGGTACCAGTTTCCAGAATTCTTTAAAATATCTTCTTTTGTGCTCAGCAGAAGAAAGAAACTCAAACAGGTTTTGAACCAGTGAAGGGTGTGTAAATGATAGCAGAATTTTTACTTTTATAGTGAAATATATTAACATATATACAAATAAAATGGTGGGTGGCACGGTGGCGCAGTGGGTAGCACTGTCGCCTCACAGCAAGAAGAGTGCTGGTTCGAGTCCCGGCTGGGTCAGTTGGTATTTCTGTGTGGAGTTTGCATGTTCTCCCCGTGTTGGCGTGGGTTTCCTCCGGGTGCTCTGGTTTCCCCCACAGTCCAAAGACATGTGCTATGTGAACACGGGGAGAACATGCAAACTCCACACAGAAATGCAAACTGGCCCAGCCAGGACTCGCACCAGAGACCTTCTTGCTGTGAGGCAACAGTGCTAACCACAGAGCCTCTGTGCTACCCTATATACTACCTTTTGTCAATAGTTAAAAATCTGACATCGTAACTTGGCATTAGATACTTAGCTTATAGTGTACAGCCACCCTGATCTCACGAGAAAACGTATGTCAGTTTAGTGGCTAATTCATAAAAAAAATGCATATGATGGCAGCACGGTGGCTCAGTGGTTAGCACTGTCGCCTCACAGCAAGAAGGTCACTGGTTCGAGTCCCGGCTGGGCCAGTTGGCATTTCTGTGTGGAGCTTGCATGTTCTCCCCGTGTTCGTGTGAGTTTCCTCCGGGTGCTCCAGTTTCCCCCACAATCTAAAGACATGCGCTATAGGGGAATTGAACAAAACTAAATTGGCCATAGTGTATGAGTGTATGTGTGTGAATGAGTGTGTATGGGTGTTTCCCAGTACTGGGTTGCGGCTGGAAGGGCATCCGCTGCGTAAAACATAAGCTGGAATAGTCGGTGGTTCATACCGCTGTGGCGACCTCTGAAATAGAGACTAAGCCAAAGGAAAATTTATGAATTCATATGATTTTTAAAAGGAGGCGTGGCACCAAACCCCACCTCAAAAACAAACTGTCATTGGGGGGATGAGCAAATCGTACTAAAATGTAAAAATGAGATTGCATAAATTCATACAAATTAGCCACTAAATCAAAAAGTTACGTACTGGCGTGAGATAGCGTTGGTATAGCATGCCATGTCTGCTTAACTGCTAAGCGAACCTGGAACAAATTTATATACATATTTTTGATACAGACTAAAAAAATATAAATTTTTATTTATTTTTTTTAAATCAAGAGAACTACAGATCTCAACACACCCTAAATAAATGTCGCAGTAAACTGACCACAGAAAGCCACATTAAATCACACTGTATGATTAAACATACTCTTCTCCCCATAGATTTTTATGCAGCTGAAAGGGAAACTCAATGCAATATGTAATAAGGTCAGTCGCCAAAATAACAATCCATGCCTTTTCAACACTAATATTTCACTGCATATATTTGGTTTGTATCTGACAGTACGCCAAACGAGAAAGCTGTTAGTAAATCTGGCCCCATAAATGCTCGATTTTAAAAAAAGAAATACATTGGCATGCTCAGTATATGCTTTTATCACTTACACTGAGCTTCGTATCTGATACTAAGTTCTTGCAAATTTAAAAATGAAAAAACACACGAGCCAACGTGGCTACAGCTCAATAGGGAGTTCAAGCTGTCACGTATGAATTTCTAGCAAACGCCAAACTGCAATTATGCACACGAAATTAAAAAAAGACTGACCTTCCATTTGAAATAACCTGTCCTAAAGATACAGTTGAGAGGAGCGATTGTTTTATCACACTCCTGCAATATCCGTCCATTTCTCCAGCATCATCAGATTAGCAACAATGCCTGCTGATATTTGTATCCAGCAGTGTGTGTGTGTGTTGTGTCCTGTTCACATTGAACCGCTCTGCACATTAGAGAAGATACATCCATACCAATGTCTCCTGTGTACACCTTCATTGTTCGGGACACAATTACTTCGATTGCATTGTTTCAAGGTAACATTTGATGACAAGCTGAATTTATCAGGCCTAAGAGTGAGAGGACAAAGGCATCGGCTCAGGGAGAGAAAAAAAAGGCCATTGTAAATTAATGCAGGCCAGATTTAATAGAGCTTCTGAATGTGCACACCTTCACAAAGATTCTGATTCAACCCGTCTATTGTTGCAGCTCGTAATTGGACTACCAATTTCATCCAAGCTCATTTGAAGTTCAATGAAGGTGGACACCGGCAAAAACCAGGTGCTTGAGAACAAATGATCTGCTTTTTTTTGTGAAAAGGGACTCCGGCCAAAAATAATTTTCTGGAAACTAATGGGCTACTAATTGAGGCAAGCATCGTGATTACTTTTGGAACGTTTTTTTTTTTTTTTTGTAGTTTTCTAGACAATTACAGTTACTGCATTTTTATAAGAACTATTTACTTATATGAAATAAAACAGAATAAAACAGTATATAATATACTTTATTTTACTTCCTTAAATTCCTTAAAAAAATGTTTCCTCGTTCTCATGTAAATCTTGTGTAAAATCCCGGTAAAAACAAGCTTACACTTACTGACCACTTTATTAGGTACACCTGTCCAACTGCTCGTTAACGCAAATTTCTAATCAGCCAATCAGATGGCAGCAACTTAATACATTTTGGCATGTAGACATGGTCAAGACGAACTGCTGCAGTTCAAACCGAGCATCAGAATGGGGAAGAAAGCTGATTTAAGTGACTTTGAACGTGGCATGGTCATTGGTGCCAGACGGGCTGGTCTGAGTATTTCAGAAACTGGTGATCTACTGGGATTTTCACGCACAACCATCTCTAGGGTTTACAGAGATCCGAAAAAGAGAAAATATCCAGTGAGTGGCAGTTCTGTGGGCTCAAATGCCTTGTTTATGCCAGACGTCAGAGGAGAATGGTTCAAGCTGATAGAAAGGCAACAGTAACTCAAATAACCACTTGTTACAACCGAGGTATGCAGAAGAGCATCTCTGACACAACACGTCGAACCTTGAGTCGAATAGGCTACAGCAGCAGAAGATCACACCGAGTGCCACTCCTGTCAGCTAAGAACAGGAAATTATTACCAATGGGCCCATTAGTACCAATAAAGCATGGTGTCAACGCCACAGCCTACCAGTGTATTGTTGCTGACCATGTCCATCCCTTTATGACCACAGTGTACCTATCTTCTGATGGCTGCTTCCAGCAGGATAACGTGCCATGTCATAAAGCATGAATCATCTCAGACTTGTTTCTTGAACATGACAATGAGTTCACTGTAATCAAATGGCCTCCACAGTCACCAGACCTCAATCCAATAGAGCACCTTTGAGATGTGGTGGAACGAGAGATTTGCATCATGCATGTGCAGCTGACAAATCTGCAGTAACTGCATGTTGCTAACATGTCAATATGGACCAAAATCTCTGAGAAATATTTCCAGTACCTTGTTGAATCTATGCCACGAAGGATTAAGGCAGTTCTGAAGCCAAAAGGGGGTCCAACCCAGTACTAGTAAGGTGTACCTAATCAAGTGGCCTGTGAGTGTATTGTCGGCACTGATAGCCCAGTGGTTACTGCGCCGACATATATCGCATTTGATATATGGCCAAAACGTTTCTTGGTGATATTACAATATCATACTGTCCTATCATAGAAATGCAAAATTGCTTAAAATAATTCTTTAAAAAACACAAGCCAATTGGAGCAAAACACAGACTCTGACGAACCATACACAATCATTAATTTGCATGGCCCAGGCTGCGTTTGATTGGTCAAAACATGTTCTAGTGAAATTACAACAATTATCATTTTCTCTTATTAATGTAGTACGTACATGGGACTCTTATTTTGAAAACAAGACAGGCTTCAAGAAAGAGTAGGTAGTTCTGTGAATCAGGCAGTCATGCATGACCACATCAAAACGCAAAATGCAGGATATACAGATTAAATGTACTCAAATGGCACCCCAAAAAAGCATAATGTCTTTATATGTAGCTTCATTTATTTCATTATACAAGTGTGTGTGCTGTGTGTGTGCATGCATGTGCATTTTGGAATTCAGTTGAAATATATAGATTTCAGTACACTCGACCAACAACTCAAAATTAATAGTTCAATATTTCCCTCTTGCTTAAATTTGATTTTGTCATTTGCAATGCTTTATTAGGTCATAGTTCTTTCTCTCCATTAAGCACATTTAATATTATTCTTTGCTTCAAATCAAGTTTGTGGTGTTGTGATTCACCCTGTAGCTGGTTGGTTTATTTGGTATATGGCTTATAACAATATTCCTAAGGGAAAAATTAATAGTAAAAAAATAGTTCTGTAACTAGTGCTGCTGAAAAAGTGGGCAGACAATAATGCACAAGTCCTTACTGGTTAACCTATTGGCCTTGTTTACATCAGACGTGCAAAATTTTGGAATATGTAAATGTGGGTAGTCATAACACCATGGTTTTTCTTTCAGAATAACATGTTTCTACAACTTGTATTTGCAGTTTAAAATGTCGATCTGTATGGACAGCAGGAGGTATTCTGATTTACATTGTGTACTAAGACCAATGGAAAATGAAATGTTGCTATTTTCTAGGTAAGTATGGCTAGGAACTATACTCATTCCGGCTGGAGCAGTACAATGATATTACACAGTGCCTGAAAATAGTCCCTAGAACTAGATAACAGCACTCTGTATCATTGCACCTGCTGCAGCCATTGTACTGCCACAAAGTTCCTTTTTAGAGTATAGTTCCTATAAAAAAACAATAGCAACTTTTCATTTTCCATCGGGCTTAGTACACAACGTAACTACAGAAGAGTTCAGCTTTAAATAGGAATGTAATCAGAACTCTTTTTAGAATTTTTTTGAGATGCTAATGGTCTAATCCAATTCAATGATTTATGCTAAGCTAAGCTAAAAGTGCTGCTGGCAGACGGGAGAATCGACAATGCATTAAAACATTCTAAAACCAACTGTTTAACTAAAGTACAAGGGAACTTGTCAAATGAGGTACTTGCAAAAAAGAATTCTAGCGTGTATACATACAATGTCAAATTTTTATATAAAACAAACAAATAAAAAAAGACAATCCGCTTAATTGAAAAATCTTGATTGCTTTCATAAGACTGAGCAGCACCATTTCTAATCAGAGTTTGACTGCCGCATACACAACTGCCTGTGTGTCTTTCCTAATTTCAGCCTTCAGGGGCTGATGCAGGTTCAGTCAGAGCGAGAAATAAATGAATGACAGCCAGTCTCGGGATATTGCCTTTTTAATTCAGAGCCTTTCCACAACCGGATCAGTGTAAATATAGGCTATGGAGGGGGAGCCGGGTTTGCGGGTTGGGTTGGGGAGCTGAAGGTTAAGTTAACCCATCTCAAACTCCTCCGGCAGGTGCACATGTAATTGTTCGCTCAGAGGATGGGACAAACCCAGCGGACCACTTAATGGAAGAAAGACTGAATATAAATGAGGTTTTTGGAGACTGGAAAGAGCTCCAGACTTGACCTGATCCTGCTTCAATCTGCTTGAGTCTCTGAGTTTTAATGACCAGAGCAGCACAGGACTCTGCATGTCTGTCAGCGGCTCAAGAGTTTCCGTTTCTGACAATAAATCTGTATTGTTTTTCAAAACGCTACAGTTTAATAAAATATTAAATTCATTGACACCAGTGACGATATACAGCCATATCGTACTGCTACTAGTGTGATATTGCATTTATACAACAGTTTGATGCATAATTGTGTATTTATAAAAAAGACAAACACAGATAGACTTAAAAATCCTTTTCTTTACTACTTTCTTCTGCCACTTATTCACATCTGCAGCTGATGGTCAGAGCAGCAGAAACCGTTGCTACTTCACCAACGTCACTTTAGAGCTAGTATTTGTATGATTCTCTAGCGTAATGTCTAAAGTGATGACAAAACAGGTGATTTTGCTGACGTTTTAAGATTATAAGGCTGAACGGCATGAAATGCCATCAGTCTACAGAGATTTCCCAGTATTTCTCTGTTGCAATCGGAATATCACCATAATTAACCCAGGAAAAGTCAAAAGCAAAGCAAACACTACCAGATTACTATGGTATAAATACAGCACTACAAAATAGAAAAGAGGGAGATTGACTTAGAATGTCACTTACCTGTTCTGTAATGATTTGATCAGCGTTTTTCTCCCCTAAGGACTTATTATGCAGTCTCTGTTTCCATCTTGGGGCGGAATGTCAACTGTCTTTGCTCTGCTCTAACAGGCTGATGGCCGCGAACACGGTGAATCTGAAATTATAAATATTTAAAGTAAGCACTGTCCTTATAAATAAACTGCATAGTTGCAATCTAAACAACTACACTCTTGCCTGAAAAAGCCTCAGGAGTACATTATGTTGTCCAACAGCTGCAATATTTGTCAAACTGTAGTGAGTTTATTTATCTGCTGTCACTCTATATGGGCGGAGTAATACACAAGGGTGAAGAGGCTGTACAAGTGCTGTTATTACAGGAATATCACACAGCTATCAACCAATCAGATTCGAGAACCAGACAGAACTGTTGTATAAAACATTCATTCATTCATTCATTTTCTTTTCGGCTTAGTCCCTTTATTAATGAAACGCCAACTTATCCAGCCTATGTTTTACGCAGCGGATGCCCTTCCAGCTGCAACCCATCACTGGGAAACATCCATACACACTCATTCACACACATACACTAAGGACAATTTTAGCCTACCCAATTCACCTATAGCACATGTCTTTGGACTTGTGGGGGAAACCGGAGCACCCGGAGGAAACCCACGAGAACACGGGGAGAACATGCCCTACTGACCCAGCCGAGGCTCGAACCAGCGACCTTCTTGCTGTGAGGCGAACGTGCTACCCACTGCGCCACCGTGCAGCCTTGTATAAAACAATATAACACAAATTCTAAAACATTTAGATGCTGAATACTGAATTAATTACTAAATATAACCTTGCTTTTTTTACTGACTATTATTATGTTTTTCATAATTGACAGTATGACAGTAATTATATACCAAGTCTGCATGAAATACTCATTTAGTAATGCAAAAATCATGCATTTGTAATATGGAAAATATTTTTTATGAGCATTTTATATAATGCAATTAAAGACCATATTCTTTAATGCATTATAATCTTTAAAAAATATATAACAATGATTATGCAAATATGTTATAATACTGTGCAATATACATAATAAGACTATATTAACAGTTACATACAGTATATTAAAAAAATCATTACAAGGTGCATAAAAAAGTACTAGCTACACTGCTAGTGTGTTTATGTACATGTCATATAGATTTTTATATATATATATATCACTAAGCTAACAGTTTTTCAAATCTATTTCTGCATGGATGATCACACAGTACATTTCCCAGGACATGTTGATTTATATATTAAAAAAACACAGAACTAGTGCTCTTTTATAGCAAACCACACTGTTTTGACTCAGAAAGGCAGCTATGACCTAATAACACAAACATAATATTAATTTACAATACCTCTGTGTGTGGCTTCACCATAGCAACCACTACAAGTTCATGCAGTTCCACAAATCATCTCTGTTTGGAGACTCACGCAGCAAATGGGTATTTTGTTAGCTTTTACAATAGCAGCGTAACGGACTATTCAATATGATGTCTACATTGTGAGTGTGAATAATAGTCTATTGGGGTTTTAGCTGAATTTATTTACCCCTTAAAATACATGCGTAAAACATTCTGACCAATAAAAAAAAAAAGAAAAAGAAACATGGCAAAATACATAATAATAATAATAATAATAAAGTACTTTGATTTTTTTTAATAGTCATTACATATATATTTTTTGTTGGCTTTTTTTTTCATTTTGGAACTTGCTATACCATTAGTACAAATATATGTCAATTTATTTATTTATTTGTTTGTTTTTTTTGTTCAGTTATCAATAGATTAGTTATAATAGTGTCAAAAAGATTTTGTAAAATGTATTTAGCCTCTTCTCCATATCCCACACCTGAATTTGTGGCTGAATTTTGTGGACAAAAAAAAAAAAAAATAATAATAATAATAATAATAATAATAAAAAAATAAAAAAAAAAATAAAAAAAATGCTGAATATATTATTAAAATGTGAATGACATTTTATTATTATTTATTATTATTATTATTATTATTATTATTAATATTATGACGTTTTATAATAATTCATCAGAATCAAATACAGATTTTGAAAGCATAATGAGACTTATATCTAAATACCAGTTTTATTAATGAAGTATTATGTGTATGTCACCATATAAATGTGTATATTTGAACTTAAAGAAAATATTAAGTAAAGAGAGACTAAGTTAGTTTAGTATAATAGTATTACAGCATTAGTAGCCTTTTTGTGGTCGAGCTTTTGTGCTTTTAAGCTACAGTGCTTTAAAATGCACACAAATAATTGGAAATGACAATGAACATTGATGGCAAAGCATTACAAGTCCCAGGTGAGTTCCAGAACAGATGGCAAAAAGAGACCTTTTACAATTGACTCTCATTTGCATCACACTCGTTTTGTTTGGGAAAAGCGAACTCAGAGGAGACACAAAAAAAAAAGCATGCAGAAAAAATATCCAGCTGTGACTGTGAGCAGCAATTGGCGAACACCATCTGTACAGGAGCTGACCTTTTTACACAATGCAAAGAACTCACGACTGAAGCCTTTATTTACACTTGTACACGTGTGCGAAAACAACATGCACAACAGCAGCATACACACAACCTGTCACTCATATTTCACTCCATTTTGAAGCCTTTCCCTAAGGGGCATTGTCTCTTATGATGATATTATTATTTGGATAATTGCACGCCTTAACCTTTTTCATCATTGTGTGTGTGTGTGTGTGTGTGTGTGTGTGTGTGTGTGTGTGTGTG
>CAIGQV010000818.1:27072329-27111558 GCA_903798115.1 Danio jaintianensis | reverse complement strand
TATATATATTTTTTTTTTAATAAAAGTAGGAGAGGGTACATAATTATCTATTTACATACAAATATATTTCATTCATTCATTCATTTTCCTTCGACTTTATTCATCAGGGGTTGCCACAGCGTAATAAACTGCCAACTTATTCAGCGTATGTTTTACACAGCGGATGCCCTTCCAGCTGCATCCCAGTACTGGGAAACATCCATACACACTCATTCACACACATACACTACGGCCAATTTAGTTTATTCAATTCACCTGTACCGCATGTCTTTGGACTGTGGGGAAAAACGGAGCACCCGGAGGAAACCCACGCGAACACAGGGAGAACATGCAAACTCCACACAGAAATGCCAACTGACCCAGCCGGGACTTGAACCAGTGACCTTCTTGCTGTGAGGTGACAGTGCTAACCACTGAGCCACCGTGTCGCCCTACAAATACATTATACATATATTTTTCAAATTTAAAAAATTTTTTAACAAGCAATTTATTAACAAAATTGTATACAAACATTTTATATACAGCATATATTAACCATTTTAATTGTTTTTCTATTTTTAGACTTAGAAATCACTTTTATATAAATTTTAATCTCTTTTTCTAGCACCATGAAGAGAGGTTTGGAGATGCTATTAATATGCAGGGTATTTAATTTGCGTTTAAATGACGACCATGTTTTTGGTTTACTTTAGATTTTCTCTGTAAAAGGAGAAATGACGTAGAATGACGTAACCTTAAGAAGGTTTCCAAAAACGCAGCCTTATTCTGTTTGTTACATTCTCAAGTCAAAGCATTGGATCTGGATCTTTATATATTCGGATCAAATATGAACAAACCCAACTGTTGGGTTAAAAGGTGTCGTTCAAATTTTATTTAAAGAAATAATAAGGTTGGGTTAGTCCATATTTGACCCAACATTGAGTGTACATTGATTTTAAGTCATGTTCTGTTACACAGGAGTTTATTAAGAGCTGAAAAGAAGAACCGGTGCGCTTGATGGGTTCTCAACGATGTAGTGTTGTTTTTGGCAACCTGTTTTAATTTTAGTTTTAGTCTAGTCTTTGTGTGAAGCTGACATTTTACTTTTTATTAGTTATAGTCACGGTCACACTCTTTAGTCTGGTCAGTTTTTAGTCAACTAAAAGTCTGAGCATTTTAGTCTTATTTTAGTCAGAATCATCCATGACTATTTTTGTCTAGGTTTAGTAGACGAAAACTAATGACATTTTAGTCTAGTTTTATTTATTCATTCATTTTCCTTCGGCTTAGTCTCTGATTATTAGAGGTCGCCACAGCGGAATGAACCACCAACTCCAGTATATGTTTTATGCAGTGGATGCCCTTCCAGCCGTAACCCAGTAGTGGGAAACATCCATACACACTCGCATTCACACACTTATACACTACATCCAATTTAGTTTCTTTAATTCATTTATAGCGCATGTGTTTGGACTGTGGGGGAAACCGGAGCACCTGGAGGAAACCCACACCAAGACGGGGAGAACATGCAAACTCCACACAGAAATGCCAACTGGCCCAGCCAGGACTCAAACCAGTGACTTTCTTGCTGTGAGGCGACAGTGCTAACCACTGAGCCACCGTGTCACCCTAGTCTAGTTTTAGTCAACAAAAATTGTATTTTACAATTTACTGCAGACATACAATGATGTCAGATAATAGTTACATTTTACTCCCCAAAATTGGCTGCCTATTGGTGGAAAAGCTTCAAAACTGGCCCCTACACATTGTAGATATAGGGTTTGATAAGAAAAGACATTTTGCAATCTTTAAAAGATATTAGGCAGTAGTTATAGGACATTAATTAATTATACTCTGTAAAAAATGCTGGGTTCCACACAATTCCTTCATGTTGTCCCAACACACATTGATTAAGTTAACTTAATAATTTTAACAAATTAAACAGGATTGAACAAAACAATTATGTTGTCCCAAAAAAGAAAACATAATTGTATTGTTTCAACTCATTTTACATAAGTAGTTTGAACAAGTAGCAAAAGTAATTTTTTGAGTGTATATAAAGGACATACAGTATATATAGATTTGGAAAGATCAGATGTGTGGAAATCACTTTATTTGGCTTGTCAACACTTAAGTTACTGACCAACTCCATTGTTTTTTGGACGGGATTCAATTTCATAGTGTTTGGAGCACAGCTTTATCTTTACATATCTCTCCAGTGCCATTTGTTACAGTCTGGCATGCAAAAATGGGTCAAATGGTGAAATAAAACTGTTGCACAAAATTGTGAATTTCATTTTATTTGATCACATTTTCCAGAGTGGACATACATACATATACATATATATATATATATCTCTTTGCTAAGGAAGTAATGGTACAGTTTGTTAACATGCATAATAATTAGGATCAATTGCAATTACAACATTCTTAAGAATAATAAACAAAATATATCACAGATAATTCTGTACACTATATAGGGAGCACCATTACTTTCACAATTCCCAACAGAACCCAAACTATTAAATTCTATAGCAATTCCTTTGTAGACTTAAATGTCAGCATTCACTTAATAAAAAAAATATTGCAAGTTAAGGCAGTTTTGATATCAATATTTCATTTTTATTTTAAATAATCACAAAAAAACATATTTATACTCCAATTCTATACTTCATGAGTACTTCAATGCTATATGTGACAGACATTTTATTGATATCTTTCCACTTATTGTTTATTCATTCATTTTAATTCGGCTTAGTCCCTTTATTCATCAGGGGTCACCACAGCGGAATGAACCACCAACTATTCCAGCATATGTTTTACACAGCGGATGCCCATCCAGCTGCGACCCAGTACTGGGAAACATCCATACACACTCATTCACACATACACTACGTCCAATTTAGTTTATTCAATTCACCTATAGCGCATGTCTTTGGACTGTGGGGGAAACTGGAGCACCCGGAGGAAACCCATGCCAACACAGGGAGAACATGCAAACTCCACACAGAAATGCCAACTGACCCAGCCGGGACTCAAACCAGCGACCTTCTTGCTGTGAGGCAACAGTGCTAACCACTGAGCAACCGTGTTGCCTCCACTTATTATATACATAGATAATTGTTGTTCTATAAATAGTTGTAAAAAGAAAAGTATTTATTTCGAAAGATGAGTTTTTTCGAACTCTTTATTTATTTCTTTGAAAGTAACAATGCAAGCTAATTCATATTATATATTCATATCTATATAATGCCCAGTGAACATTTACTGTACATGTTTAGATCAGCTGAAACAGCACAGACTAAAAACTCACACTTGGAATTTAAGAAGTGATAAAAATTCATAAAAATGTAAAAACATTGATATATATTTTATTTTCCAGAATAGTAAGACATTTTTTGGTATTATTAAATGTATCCTTGCTGAAAATGACTTAATTTCCCCAAATCTTACTGACCTGAGAGTGCTGAATGTAGTGCATATTTATAGTGTGCACTGTTGTTGGTTTACATGCTCTTTCGTGCCCTCAGTAGGGTCTAAGTGCATCACTCTGTGCACTACAATTTTCTCTACTCCTCTGCAATAAGTGTGTTTGAACTTACTGAAACTCCACACAGCGAATAAACTGCAAGGCTGTCAACACAAAGCATAAATAAATAAATACTTCAGAAAGCCCATATGCTCTCTACTATAGCAATGGTGTATTGATGTAAAAGTGAAGACATTTAATCTTGGACAGGTTTGTAATCTTGCATTAGCAGTTTATCTGTGATTTTATGTGACAAATTCATTCATTCATTCATTTTCTTTCGGCTTAGTCACTTTATTCATCAGGGGTCGCCACTGCGGAATGAACCGCCAACTTATCCAGCATATGTTTTACACAGCGGATGCCCTTCCAGCTGCAACTCAGTACTCATTAACACTCATACACTACAGCCAATTTTAGTTTTTTCAATTCACCTATAGCACATGTCTTTGGACTGTGGGGGAAACCGGAGCACCCGGAGGAAACCCACGCCAACACGGGGAGAACATGCAAATTCCACATAGAAATGCCAACTGGCCAAGCCGGGACTCGAACCAGCGACCTTCTTGCTGTGAGGCGACAGTGCTAACCACTGAGCCACCGTGTCGCCCTATGTGACAAATTACTGTTATGAAATTTTTTTTACTTCATTTTTTTATATATAAATATGTATGCAATGCTGTTTCTTGTGCATCAGCAATAGTTATGTACATGCAATCATAGTTGACCAGGCACCACAGTTCAGAAATCATGGCACACTGAATTAACAGCAAAATTTGACCATAATAGAGTGAAAGTTTATCATTTGTACATCTTTTAAGATCTGTTTTTGAAGAAACATTTGAAGTATTATAGTATTTAAGCTGCAAGTAATGATAAAGTTTGTAGCTTAAGCAAAGGCCATTCATTCATTCATTCATTCATTTTCCTTTGGGTTAGGATATGTCTTTGGACTGTGTGGGAAACTGCAGCACCCGGAGGAAACCCACACCAACACAGGGAGAACATGCAAACTCCACACAGAAATGCCAACTGGTCCAGCCGGGACTTGAACCAGCAACCTTCTTGCTGTGAGGCAACAGTGCTAACCACTGAGCCACCGTGCTACCCTAGCAAAGGCTATTCAATACACAAAAAATATATATTATAGGTATAAAATATAGAGCTATTCAAACAATCTTGTGAAATTGTTTTCATATTACAATATATATACACTGCCCAAAAACAAAGCAACACAAAGTAACTTTTTACAATTACGCATATCACACCTTTACATTTCAATTAGCAAGGTCTGCAAATGCTACACTTAAAGGAATAGTTCACCCAAAAATGAAAAAATTACACAATAATTCACTCACCCGGAGTACACTGTACACTGTACACTGTACCAAAAGTTTTCCGTATTTTGCAATTCATGCTTTTGTTTTTTATTTTTGTTTATTTATGCTTTTGAATTGCATTATGGGACCTTAATCTTTCTTCCAATAACTTTTATACTTTAAAAGTAAAAAAAAAAAAAAAGACTTATTAACGTTTTTAATAGTTTAAAGTGATATATTGACTGGGTTGGTGGCTCATTTCTCTATATATTATTTATTATACAGTGCATTATATTAATTTCAAACTACTAAAATGTCAATAAAAGTCCCTTTGTTAAACTGTAGAGTTGAATTTTCAACATCAAAAGTCGACAGAAAAAAGATCAAGGTCCCAAAATGCAATTCACAACCATAAATAAACAGAAAGCACTTGTGAATCATAAAATAAAAAACAGAAACTGTTAATTAACATTTTTTACAGTGTAGTTTTAAATTCTATCCTGGCCCTTCCATGTTGTAAAATGGGGTTGGATAGTGGCACAACTTCCAAAAGTGCATAAATCTTCATGCCACCATTGGTTTAACGCATGTCTTATGAAGCAGATCAATGTGTTTTTGTAACAAAAATATTTGTAATCTCTCATTTATGAACTCAAATCGCTGACTTCCGACGGCTGCCGAATGCATGTCAACTACTTGGCTTTAATTATGGGGTAATTAAATTTTTTGGCTGACTAATTCCTTTAATACATGTTTTTTTAATAAATGTTATTGTACATGTTGTTGTGACATGTTGCATACACCGCAAAAAATGCTGTTCTTTTAGTTTCTGTCTTGTTTCTAGTCAAATAACAACACAAAAAATACTTAAATCAAGAAGTATTATCTAGACAAGCAACAAGTCTTGTTTTCAGAAATATATGTAACAAATTAAGTGTGTTTTTCATTAAAACAAGCTAAATAATCCGCCAATCTGCCAATATTTCAAAGCGAAAACAAGGTAATTTTGCTTACCCATTGGCAGATTATTTAGCTTGTTTTAATGAAAAACTTACTTAATTCTGACTTAATATTTCTTAAAATGAGCCAAAAAATATCTAGAAAATGTTTCTTGATTTAAGACATTTTAGATATTTGGACAAGAAACAAGACAAAAACTCAAAACAAGAACATTTCTTGCAATGTACAGTGCATGTTCATTAAAAAGGCTTTTGTGAAACCAACAGGCCAAGCTGTTAACTGGCGCACAAAGGAGGAGATAAAAAGTCATCCATACCACGTCAGCCGTTTGTGAGCAATGCTTGATGTGTGATCTGTGTTGTAGGTGGGAGGTCACACCATGCTGCCCATACGCTGGATGCCTCCGGAGAGTATCATGTACAGAAAGTTCTCCACCGAGAGCGATGTATGGAGCTTCGGAGTCATCATGTGGGAAATCTTCACCTATGGGAAACAGCCATGGTTTCATTTATCCAATAATGAGGTAAATGTTCGCAAAAAACGAGAGATTAAGCCATTGTTAGACCAGCCAGTGAGAATCTGACATTTTTAGAAAGGGAGTGTGATCTTTCAGGAGGGGTGTAATGCTGTCAAAGATCAGGTTAGCAGCTGACATCTCATCACACGCACGCACAGTTATGGTTGAAAATGCTTTTACCTTGACTGTATTTTAAGGCATCATAGGTCCTGTTTATACATGGTTTAAATATGGGGTTTCTTTAAACATATGACAAGTCCAGACTTTCCACTACGTTTAGAAGGGTTGAAAGGAGGCAACTTAAAATATATGGAGTCAGATCAGTTTAAAAAATAATACATTTACAAAGTAAAATTCGTAGTACATGCACAGCACAATTCCTAAATACAAGATTCAAATTCAAAATGCAATTCTTAATACAAAACACAATTTGTCAATTCAAAAACGCAATTTATAAACATGCAAATTGAATTCGTAAATTTAAAAAATGCAATTCATAAATAAAAAAATCCAATTCGTAAATTCAAAAGGCAATTTATTCAATTCGAATTGGATTTGTGCATTTATGAGTTGCGTTTTGAATTTACGAATTGGATTTGTGTATTTGTGAAATGTTTTGAATTTACAAATTGGATTTGAAAACATGAATTGTGGCTGGGCATGTATGAATTTTATTTTGTAAATGTATTATTTTTAAGACTGATCTGGCTCCATAAATTTTTTGACCCCATTTGCACTTGTATGTAGTATTTCACCTTTGTGTGTGTGTGTGTTTTGGGGACCAAATTACCCTACAAGTATGTAATACCTCTAAATTTTGACTTTGTGGTAACATTGTGTGCAACATTGTGTGATTACAACTGTAAAAATGTATTAATTCTATTTTTTATAATAACACTTCGTAAAAAACAGTCTACAGAAACACTTTGATTGACATTCTCCTTTGTACATATCATTGGAGAGGGAAAGCCCCACACATTAATGACGATTTCTCCCTCATTAGCATAAACAGCCCTGAGTGAGAAGCAGCCATTAGTTTTCACACCGTACCTGCCGAATATAATGTCAGCGACTAAGAGGAATTATAAATGTGGAGTTTTAAGATGCACAAATGAACACTGTAGTCTCCATAGACCACCTTCTTCTAAGACACTTCTTTTGACATTTTTAGTTTTTCACAGAGATAACATTAGTCCTGTTTTGAATCTGCCACTATGCGGATGCACAGGCATTTCTAGCTCCGCCCTCTTTTGAAAAGAGCACAATCTCATTTGAATTTAAAGCGACAGTCACCAAAACAGCACAATTTGAATCAAAGCCTAAAAGGGACAGATTCAAATATTTACAAAAGAAATATCTGAAACTTCACATACACACTCTAGGGACATCTTATTTTACATCTTGTAAAATAGGCCATAATACAGTAGGACCCCTTTAAAAAAAGCACACATTAGCTCAAATCAACGCCACAGATTTGCTGATTTCTGTCTCTTTCTGTATTTTTTTGCAGGTCATTGAATGCATTACCCAAGGTCGGGTTCTAGACAGGCCTCGCCTGTGTCCTAAGGAGGTGTACGACCTCATGTTAGGCTGCTGGCAAAGAGAGCCACAACAACGACTGAACATCAAAGACATTCAGAAAGTCCTTTACGCTCTGGGAAAAGCCACGCCTGTCTACTTGGACATCCTCGGCTGAGACTGGTGCAAAATCTGCTGCCAGAATCCAACACAATCCAGGAATAACCAAACAAGCCCTTTCCCCGCGTCGGCGCTCCACTGTAAAAACACCAACACGTCGGAGATGGACTTTAAGTGCCTGCAACACTTTTTTTCAATACACTGGGTATACATAAAAAAAAGAAAAATATTTAAAAACAAACTTTTACATTTTGTTTACTGGTACAGTATATAGTGTACAGAATTATTCTACAAAGATGAAACAAATTTTACAAAAAAAAAAAAAAAAAAAGTGATGGCGAAAGCAGATTGTTGCCTTCTGTGTGGCGGCACTGTGTTTGAGAAATGGTTTTCAGTGTTTCATTTTATAAGCATATATACACATATATGAATATATTTTTATTTATTTGGTTTCATTTTGAAGGTAAAGTATGGGTGCCTGTCATGTTTAGTGCTGTTGATATATTATCTTTTCAAGACGGCTGCTCTTTGGTTTCGTTCTGCTTTAACAGCTGGGGTTTTGTGAGGAAAGCCTTATTAGGTTTTGATTATTTTGCCGATGCTGCCCTTAGCATCTTTCTATCTCTCTTTCTTTTCCCCCCTTTCCGTTCCTGCGACTTTAATTTAATGATCTATAGCTCTCGAGTGGGCAACCTGGATCCTTTAGGATACTAAAGCATTGATATATTTTCATCGTACACGATTGTATATACTGTACATTTATATTCTTGTCGAGCTGTTAACTTATTTTTTTATGTGTTTTGATTTCTTTCTTTTTTTTTCCAACACAGCGGTTATTTTGTGACATACTCTTTAGAAAGGGTCAGCCAGGAGAGAACATAAATATCACACAGTATCTTACAATGAGCGCTCTGTGGCTCGTTATTAAAACAGGGTCTCTTATATTGCTGGAGGGGAAACACATCACGGCCTGTGAGTCCAGTCTGTAACCATGCTGCCGTACTTTTCTGATCACCAAAACTGAATGTGGTAAAAACTGCAGGTTGGCTGTCAGAGGGATCCTAAAACGACACCTGTTGGATCTAAATGTTTCGCAATCTTCATATCGTTTGATAAATATCAATGCCATCGCATCTGGAGTTAACGATTTCACGTTGTTGTCTGTAGCTAAACAGTTCTATGTTATCCCAGGGGCTGTTTCTCTGAGATGTTTGTCGATACGACGCCAAACCTTTTTCGACATCAGGATTTCGATGTCAATGGATTCTCTTGCCTCTTTGCAGTACCACAGACATTTGCAAATGACATATTAAAATGTATGTTTAGATTAAGTATTAAATAAATATCAGAACCTTGTCTTTTTCGGTTCACTGTTGTCCATTGTTGAAAATGACACTTCAGATAACCTAGTTTTGACTCTGGCTGTCATGAAATTCACGGTGACGCCTGGATGTGCCCTTTATTCTCCTCTTGAGGCAAAATACTGAAAAATATTATTGGTTTTGGCCATCATAACCACGGGGAGTTATGCTTAAGCAGCCTTGGTTTGTCTTCAAAACTGGTGTAGGAGGGGAAAAGCCTGTAGGGTTCTTACATATTTTAATGTGGCCATTTTTTTGAAAGATATTTAGTAATATAATTCCTTGTAATAAAGCAGACATTTTAAAATATGGAGAATGGGCAAATCATATCATGCATTCAGCAGTCCATTTAGTTTATTCACATGGAAATTGAGGCCGTATGCGGTGGCTGTATGGCTGTCAGGCTTAACAATTAAGCATAATCACATAATTAAGTCGTTAAATGTGAAATATGCTTGTGATGGAAGAAATTGTATGCTGTAAATTAAGCAACTACTACATTTCATTTTGCTTTTGATTCATATTTGGCCAGGCAATGCAGGTAAATTAACTACTTTATGGATGTCCAGGTCAATAAAATGACATGATACATAGATAGACACTTGGAATATATGACATATATGAATTGATCTGTATATAAAATATATGTAAATCAATACACTACCTGACAAAAGTCTTGTCGCCTATCCAAGTTTTAGGAACAACAAATAATAACTTGACTTCTAGTTGATCATTTGGTATCAGAAGTGGCTAATATGAAAGGAAAGAAAAAATCTACCTTCTGCCACTTTTCCAAATGATCAACTAGAAGTCTATTATTTGTTGCTCTTACAACTGGAATCGACAACAAGACTTTTGTCAAGTTGAGGCTTTACAGTGCTATATGAAATGGACATTTTTTATGTATAGACACTCACAATATAGGAAGGTACTAATTGAAAATAAATACATAAATAAGCTCCCATTATAACAAGGTTGATAATTATATTATTGTTTTGAATATAAAACAATAGAAATGTCCAAACAACAAATGTAACATATACAAAATCATTGGAATCATTTTGACTTAGGCACTATGTGTATTGTGCTTGCTGCAGCCATCGTCCGGCAGCAAAGTTCCTTGATTATTACGCCAGAATGAGAGTATAGTTCCTAGCCATATCAGCGTAGAAAATAGCAACTTTTTCATTTTGTTCCGTTCGTCTTAATACATGATGCAACTACAGAGCAATCAAGCTTTAAAGTCAGTTTGAAATTCAAATTTACAATGTTTATTTTGCTAGTGCACATTTTTATTCTTTACTTATTTGTTAAGTCAATATACGAAAAAAAAATTGTTTTGGTAATCTTTAATCAAAATCACGACCATTTGCTTCATGTTTGGAGTAGCGGTCCTTCTCTGATGACATCAGTATGACTGCTTCAGCCACAATATTCTTAACCAATTGCTACAAGGGAATGATGCGCTAAAAGAAAGAAATAGCGCCATTCTTGACCTCAAGAAATATTCAGTTTCAGTTGGAAGTACATCAGCGTACAGAAATTTAAGTTTCAACAACTTCCGCTTCACGCAAACTTTAAATAGGAAAATTATCTAAACTCTTTGGGGATTTTTAAGTGAGATGCTAATGGTCTAATCTGATTCAATGATCTATGCTAAGCTAAGTTAAAAAGTGCTCGGCTGAATGGATACAAAAATAGTAAAACTCAACTATTTAGATTTAGAGAACTTGTAAAATAAGCCTATATTTAAAAAATAAATCCTTTAAAAAGAGCTGAAGCATTTACCGCAGAGCACAAAATTTAAGATGCATGCATAAAATAAAGGTAACGATATGACCCACTAGTGTGGTGTCTAATGCAGTTGTCGTTACTGGTGTGAACAGGTCTTTAGTCTGCAAACATAACTTTGCAGTTGTCCAGTGGAAATGTATGTATTTCAGAAACAGATTACTCAGGCCACTGTGCAATGAGCCGCTCGAGTCTAGCTGGATATGATTGCTTCAGGCAGATGAAGATGTTCCTGTCAATGCTGTTATTACAGTATAATGAAGGGGGATTTTCAGGGAACACTGTGTGAAACCCAGCTGTTTCAGGATCAGTATTTGAACTCCCTGAAGGCTGCACAGACTGAGGACTAAACCTACATTCCCTATTGCCTTCACATGCACAACACACATGTGGGTTATTATTCTGCTTTATTAGAACACTAGATTATTAATATATTAAGATTAAATTCAAGTTAAACATAAACCGTAGCTACTTTGACCACTTTTCCAGCTCACTTCAGAAATCTGGAAAACTTACACCCGTTCTACGTTCATAATGGATTGTCCTCGTTTGGTTAAATATTATTATAGTGTGATTAAAAATGGCATAATCCTTGAGGGAGCTGAAGAGCCCTTCTAGAGCAAAAAAAGATTTTAATTGATCTCGCTGTCATTCTGTGACTTTCCGCAGACAGTTGGGTAAGATTTTGTTTTTTATATTTATAGTACAGTAGCTGGGAAGAGACAGCTGGGAATGACTTTTTTTTATGTGTTTTTCTTTTATAGTTCGATAGTAAAGTGCCAAAAGTTAAGGGTAGTTTCCATTATCTGTGCCTGACACTTGAAATTAAATGGTCCTTCTCACATGATTTTCTATGCTTTTATGAAGCTTCACTTTCACATTAAAGTGGCTATAATGAAAGCATTTTCATTTATTAATGGAACTGTGACCTCACATAGTAATCTATACAGTCTGTAATCGTGAATGTACTTTATAATCTATATTAGCGATGTAAAATTAGCTGTGAAACAATGTCAAAGAATTGTGCACATTTTTGGCCCAAACAAATCAAAAGTAGTGCTGTACTAATTAAATAGAGATCTGCATGTGTGTGTGTGTGTGTGAAAAGTGCAGTTTAGTTTAATGCACACATACTGAAACACACATGATATTGGTGGTGTTTTCAGCATCTGTAGTCTCATTAGCCACCTTATTTTTCAACCTGGAAGTAAACTGCTTTCTGTGAATGTGTGACACTTCTGATTTAGGTGCTATACAGAACAAAGTGCAGTTAAATGATAAAAAAAAAGGCAGAACATGCTTAAAATAAATAAATAAATAAATAAATAAATAAACAGGTATTTGGTACAGCAAAAATAATTGGCCTGACACCAGAAACCGGACATTAAATTTACAAATGACCACGTCCAATCCTATGTGATAAAAAATATGAGGGTATGAACACGAGCTTTATCTTAACCAACATTTTTTAAATGTGAAGTTAAACTATCATGTACACACATAAACTGCACTGAATCTTCATGACAACCCAGTTAAAACAAAAATGTAGTTAAAGTTGAAGAAACTGACAAACAAATACATCACTATTGTACAGTGGAATTTACTTTTCAAAACAATAAGAAATAAAATAAAAGTTTTCATCATTGAGGAACATTTACACAATTGTTATAATTTTTCACTTAATTTTCACAGTATTTCCTATTATATTGTTTTCATTTGGAAAAATTATTGTATATATATATATATATAAATATATTATTATTATAATTTTTTTTTTAAGGTCAGAATTATTAGCCCCTCTAAGATTAGTTTTTTATTATTGGCTACAGAACAAACCACTTTTGTTCACTGACTATTTAACCTAACTAAGCACTTTAAGCTGAATACACAGCCTGATCCCACAAAGAAATGTAACTATTTTACGTTTTGTCAGTTTAGTGGCTAATTCGTACGAGTTCAGGCGTACAAAAATTTACAATTTTTTTAAAGATGGCGTGGCACCCAACCATACCCCTAAACACAACCGTCATTGGGGGATACGCAAATTGTACTAAATTGTACAAATGAAATCATACGAATTCATATGAATTAGCCACTAAATTAAAAAGTTACGAATTGCCGTGAAATAGGAATACAAGTATCTAGCAAAATAACTAGTAAAATATTATGTACTGTCATCATGGCAATGATAAAATAAATAAGTTATTAGAAATTAGGGTCCCACTTTTTATTAAATGGCCTTAATTAATATGTACTTGTGAAATTAATCATGTGTTACAATGTACTTAGTGTAAATACATGTTTTTAAATTGTATTTATGCTTGATTAAATGCATGCAATTACATCTGTAATTAATTTCTATAATTACACTGTTGACCATCCCTTACACCTTAACCCACCCTTAAACCCACCCATACCACCAAACCTGTCCCGAACCCTACCCGTATCCCACCTCAAGAGCACCAGAAGCCTTCTGCAACACGTTATTAGCACAGTTCATTGTATTTATTTTTTAATGCAACTACATACTAGTAAAGGACACCTAATATAAAGTGGGACCGAAATTGGTTATTAAAACTTATTTTTTTTTAATGTTCTCTCTGTTAAACAGCTCTTAGGAAATATTCATTCATTTTCCTTCGGCTTAGTCCCGTATTTTTTCAGGGGTCGCCACAGCGGAATGAACCGACAACTATTCCAGCATATGTTTTACACAGCGGATGCCCTTCCAGCCGCAACTCAGCACTGGGAAAGACCCATACACTACCATATTCACGCACACACAAACACACTACAGCCAATTTAGTTTATTCAATTCACCTATAGCGCATGTCTTTGGACTGTGGGGAAAACCGGAGCACCCGGAAGAAACCCACGCCAACACGGGGAGAACATGCAAACTCCACACAGAAACGCCAACCGGCCCAGCTGGGACTCGAACCAGCGACCTTCTTGCTGTGAGGCGACAGTGCTAACCACTGAGCCACCGTGCCACCCTTGGGAAATATTTGAAAATCAATTAAATTCACACAAAGGCTAATAATTTTTTAAAAAGCTTTTAAACACTTTTAAAAGACAAGCTCATGTTTTCTACAGAAATTACAACATCAGGTAAGACATCTAACAAGCCAATAGTTTGCTAAATACCGAGTGATAGATCAAAGCCAATGAAAAATGACAGCGTACACTCCACAATCATTACAACATAGCACAGTCACAGTGTTTAAAGTTTTAGAGCACACTGTTTGGCAGAAGAAACCAGCCGATGCGCATTACGATCACATTAAACGCTTAGTTTGGCAGGTGAAAATTGCTCCCTAGAGAGCCACCCTATTTAGAAACCATATATCTAGATTAGCGCTGACAGAATATTATAAATTATTGCACACAGTTGCACCATAATCAAGTGGTAAATTTATTCAGTGCAACCCTCTCTCCAATTTTGAACTGGCAAATAAAAAAAATTTAAAAAGAGATGAGAGGAAAACTAGGAATTTCCTTGGAATCAAACGCAGCAAAGCCAGTGACTGATCCAAATATGGAAAATAGAAACAAAGGGAGAGTCACGTTGGGAAACTGTACGCACTTGTGGTGGTTGCTCATGTCACCCCAAAGCAATATCCAATTCGGGCGACAGGTGTTGACACCTAGATTAACCTTGGTTTGCAGAGAGCCAGGCTGCCGAGAGCTTATTAGAATGCACTGGGGATGGAGCTGCACTCCAGGGCTGTAACCCTCAGGGGCTTTACCCGCTGTGTGTGTGTGTGTGTCTGACAGCTCCACTACACGTCTGCTGTGTGAGTGTGTGTACC
The DNA here is from genome assembly GCA_903798115.1 of Danio jaintianensis. Classification (NCBI taxonomy): domain Eukaryota; kingdom Metazoa; phylum Chordata; class Actinopteri; order Cypriniformes; family Danionidae; genus Danio; species Danio jaintianensis. Next base: position 27,096,652 of record CAIGQV010000818.1, on the reverse strand, counting down.
ATCTAAAAGAGGATGTGTGGACTGCGGCAACATCGCATTACTGCACACACAATCATGCTCCATAATTCAACCTCGTTTCTCCCCTTTCATGTGCACACATAGGCTTTCACTCGTGCTTAAAGGTCCCGTCAAATTAAAATGAAGTTTTAAATGAAGGATATCTATAAGCTAGCGTGCTCAAAAACAATGGCAAAATACGCATTTAGAAGACATAAACATCCAAAGATTGCAGTTTGTCTCTTCCAAATGCAAATTTTTCAGTTAGATGCTAACGGTCTAATCCGATTCAATGATTTATGCTAAGCTAAGCACTCCTGGTAGACACGGAGATTGACTGAATAGATTTTAAAAAATACAAACAAATGGTAATAATATAAAGTTTAAAGAGTTCCTTTAAATCTGATTGGGCTAAAATTTATTATTATTATTATTATTATTTTTATTATTATTATTCATGAATTCATTTTCCTTCGGCTTAGTCCCTTTATTCATCAGGGGTCGCCACAGTGTAATGAACCGCCAACTTATCCAGCACGTTTTACACAGCGCATGCCCTTCCAGCTGCAACCCAGTACTGGGAAACATCCATACACACTTATTCACACACACACACACATACACTATGGCCAATTTAGTTTATTCAATTCTCATATACTGCATGTCTTTGGACTTGGGGGGGAAACCGGAGCACCCGGAGGAAAACCACGAGAACACGGGGAGAAAATGCTAACTCCACACAGAAATGCTAACTGGTCCAGTCGGGACTCGAAGCAGCGACCTTTTTGCTGTGAGGCGACAGTGCTAATAGCCCAATAGCACCAATAGCCGCCTTTTGTGTTTGTTTTCACACACAGTTTGCAATGTTTCAGCACACATATACACTAAATTTAGTGCTGAATGCTATTGGCACAACACAGTTCCTAATGTAACTGGTTGGTTCCAAATCACTGAGCCAAAAAATAAAAAGTGAATATATATGCCCCGATATCCCACTTTTCTCCATTATTTAAATCTTTTGATGAATTACCGCTGGCACAATCAATAGGAAAATGTAAATATTGCACTTCATTTACCGCCGGCTTTGTGTGGGCAGCAACATAATGCTAAGTGCGACAGACAAAAAAAGCGCAGTTCTGTAAATGAGGCACGATCTGTAATGAGCCTAATTTGCATAAGATTTGTGTTTGTGCTGAATGACAATGACTTCATTTAAATACTATTTCAGCGCATTTAGCACCATTTAACACGTCATAGCCGTGAACAGTGATATGCTAGTTGCTTTCGATAGCCAGTGGTCAGCAAGAATCAATCAATTTCCAGTTATTTTGTCCCGCTGGCCCCTGCTGGTAGATTTTATTACTACACATCTGGCTGAAAACACCATTTTTTTTCTCCATTGCACACAGGCTATGTTTTGACAAAACTTCTTTTGCAAACAATTTGTACTTTATATCGTAAATACTTTATTATAGTGTAGTAGATGTTATTTAGGCCTCTTAAAATGGTATATTGTTAAGCGTTTTGCAATTTACTGCCTTTGGCATTGCAACTCGGGAAAGTTGCTATGAAGGTTTTGTATTGTATCATATTGCGGTCACGAGAAAGTCGTTGCTGTTATTTTCCTAAATAAATAAATATATTTATTATATGAAAGAGGGCAAGATATCGTTTCAGCATCAATATCGCAATAGTCAGTCACATCACAGGATCTGCAATGTCGAATCAAGATTATAGTTGACAGATGCCATAGTTGAAAACCTACATGATTTGTGGAGTCATTGCTAAGTTTAACTATAAATGTGCCAATAATTTTATAATTTGCATGTGTTTTAATGCCTGCATTTCAAGCCAGATTAAAGTTTTCAGGCACAAGAAATTGTAATGTTTGTAACTTTAAGAAAGATGAATTGTATTTACGTATACAGACGATAAAAGACAATACAGTGTTATTTTATTTTTGATTATTAAATTTGTGCCGGGAACACTGCTAGACTGCTAGAATACTGTTTATTTCATGTGTATCTTTGCTCTACTGTATTTTTTTTTTTCAATAGGTGTCAGAGGTGTCAAGTAACGAAGGACCGTTACCTTACTTAAGCAGATATTTGGGGTATGTCTACTTTACAGGAGTCATTCTTTTTCAGCCGACTTTTACTTCTACTTCTTACATTTTCATACAATTATCTGTACTTTTTTACTCCTTGCATTTAAAAAAATAGCCATGTTAATCCTATTTAATTTTGGCTTGCTTTCATCCCGGGTAGGCCTATTTGTTAAAAGAAAAGAAAAAAAAAAATTCTCCTTACATTGCTTATACTTTTACACTTCAACTTCTACTTTAAACCCAAGTAATAAATGTTCAGTGATGCTTGTGCTTCGTTTATTAAATGTATGTGGATGCACTGCCCTAAAAATCATCCCAATCAATCTAAAACAGGGGTGACCAAACATTTTATATGAAGGGCCAAAAATCAAATATCATTGAGAGCCATGGCCCAATAAACATACCAAACTATTTTACATTAAAGCTGCCATGGGTAAATTCCTAATTCATTTCATAATATTTAAAAATAAATGGAAAACATCACTTTGAACCATATTAACTAATGCAGCATAACTTTTAAACGATAACTTATTGCAATAAAAACATAAACAATCACATTTATAACATGGAGTTTAGGAGTTCAGTGCTGAATACACAAGTCAAGCAGAATCTGTCTTTGCCTTGACTTGCTCACCAAATTCTCTGCATTGTCCTCTATCTGTCAGGTGTAACAGGTCAGCTGTAAATTACAGAATTTAAACTGAAACAGTTAATTTCAGTCATCTTTTTTTGTAGCTTAACAATAAAACAAACAAATAAAAGCTTACATTAAATTTGAATAACAATCTCTAAACCATTCACATCATTCTCCCCCTCTTCTCAGATGGGATGGCGGGCCAAATCAAAGATTACCATGGGCCAACTTTGGCCCGTGGGCCCTAGTTTGGGCATCTCTGATCTAAAATGATGAATTCCTTCCAAATTGAGCCATTCATTTCATCTGGTGAAAATATACTCAATATGTAAATCGCAGAAAATTTTTATATTCCAATGTCAGTTTTTTTTTTCTTCAAAATTGCGTAACCCTAATATCAAAATGTGATATGACAAGTTCGGAAACAGTTTTTCCAGCATCCTAGCCCTGCACAATGATGTATCACAGTTTAATTCAGATTGGAAATACAATGATTAGTTGTCAGGCAGATGCATGGTGCCCTTTACATCTGAACTCTGCAAACAATTTGAACTGACTGCAGATCGCTTAATTGGCCTTTTGATCAGAGCGGAAAGCAAACATTCCAGTCGTTTCATCTGGAAGTTCTTCATGCGATCACATGACTATGTTTGCTTTCTAAATTGAGAAAAATAATCTATTACGCCGTAATGTCTCTAACTGACAAATTGCAGGTAATTTTCAAAGCTGCACAACCATGTACAGCAATACTTTACCACAATTTAAAAGGTTGAACATTAGAACCATGCATTACATATACACTGTAAAAAATAAAAGTACGATTCCACACAATTCATTCAGGTTGACAAAACTCTAATAAAATAAGTATCTAATTTAATTTAAGTGGATTGAACATAAAACAATTAAGTTGTTTTACACAGTGGATGCCCTTCCAGCTGCAACCCATCACTGGGAAACACCCATACACTCTTATTCACACACATACACTACGGACAATTTAGCTTACCCAATTCACCTATAGTGCATGTCTTTGGACCTGTGGGGGAAACCGGAGAACCCGAAGGATACCCACGCGAACACGAGGAGAACATGCAAACTCCACACAGAAATCCCAACTGACCAAGCCGAGGCTCGAACCAGCGACCTTCTTGCTGTGAGGCAATCGTGCTACCCACTGCGCCACCGTGATGCCCATTATTATCATCATCATTATCATTATCATTATTATTATTATTATTATTATTATTATTATTATTAGAGTGTACAGTATATAAAAGACAAGAAAGCCATCATATCCATATTTAGACATGAGTAAAAGAATCATGTTTAACCCCAAAAATACATTTAGGTTCATTTATACAAAACAAATACGTAACTTTAGGCATATTTTACATTACATATTTTGTGTTCAGGTCTGTGTGAAGCGCCTTTAGGTTTCAAAAATACTTTGAAAAAATATACAGTAGTCATACATACTGAAGTGCATCATCACCTTTCATCAAAGTTGTCCTAAAACTATTGAACAACACCCATTCTTGTTCTAGGACAATTTTGAAAAACATTTTGGATTCACTTCAAATGTTGACAACTGTATATATAAAAAGACTAATATATTATATGCTCTTAGTTAAAAATGCTCTCAGTTAATAATTATTTTAATAATTAAAGTCCAAACCAATTCGGGATGTATAAATAGTCTAATATACAGATTTTCAATGTATTATCAAGTATTTATAATCAAAAGGCTAATTAATTACGTTTAATAAAAACAAACATTAACGCATATTTAAATGTGATTTCCTTTCCAACAGTTTAAAAGGATAGTTCACAAAAAAAAAACTCGCCACTGAGTTTCCTTCTTCTGTTCAACAAAAAAAGAAGTTATTTTGTTAAATACTGGAAAAACAGTAGCCATTGGCATCCACAGTATTTGTTTTTCCTACCATGGATGTCATTACGGCTACCGGTTTCCAACATTCCTCAAAATATCTTTGTGTGTGTGTCTGTGTGTGTACGTGTTTTTGTGACATATCAGGACACAAATCTGTATAATGACATAGGTATGACACAGGTATTACAAGGTGGTGGTGTAATATGAGGACATTGCTGAGGTCTTCATTTTGTGTGATTTATAAGCTTTTTGAGAAATGATTTTAATCAGAAAGTAAAACTGTGCACAGTTTGGGTAGGGTGCGGTTAAAATACAGTTTGTACAGTATAAAAACAATGGAAACTTATGTAATGTCCCCACAATTCACAAAAACAAATGTGTGGTTTTGTGTGTGTGCGTGTGTGTGTGTGTTTATCAGAAAGGTCTGGAATAAGTGCAGGGTGAGTAAATAAAAGGTCAAATAAAATTTCTATTTAGGGGTGAACTATCCCTTTAAATGCACATTCAATTAATTTAATAAAGATTACCAATATATATATTTTTATCTTTACAACTAAGAAAGCTTGTGAAGTAGGATCAAGGGCCACATGCGCATCAGAAATATCCTAAGCACACATATTACATTACATCTTTAATTTAAAAAAAGTGGAGCCATATCTCGAAACATAGCATGATCTTGACTGTGCCTTCGTTTAATACCTGTATCCCAGCATTATTATTATTACTACATCCTCACAGTAACTGCTGTGCTCTTTAAATTTGCATATACTTATCTACAGGTATTTACATTTCCATTCAAAGCATTTAGCCGATGCTCCTACTCAGAAGAGCTTACATAAAGTGCTTTGTATTTAGTGTGATAGTAAGCTCAAGTCCCCAGTGCATTCTAATACGCTTCTGTCAGGTATCCAACAACCTGCTTTCGGTGCAAGCGCAATATATGGTATAGACCATTTCAATGTGGTGATGTCATTGGCCCATGAACATTTCCTGCTTGTTATCAAACTATTTCATAACTGTAACGAGGCAATTCAATCACAACTTAAATGTTAGAACAGCTATCATCACATTATTTATCAATGTGTGGCTCTTTTTGGATTCTCGGAAGCTATAGAAATTAAAAATGTAAAACAGGAAATACGTTGGGACCATTGTTTTTGTTTACATCCTTAAAAATGGTCTATTACAGAACTAGCATGCACACACATTCAAACCGAATCTCGCTTCAACCTCTTCAAACGGCTAATTCTGTGCTTTCCAGAATCCAGATCTCTCACAGTCTCTCACAGGGATGCATAGCAGATTGATCAATGTGCCTGTCACATCCACTGCCTGCACGGATCTATGTTTCTTAATCTAATTAGCTGAGCTTGACTTTATGTTGCCTGTCAAATCGCAGGACGCCGCGTGAAGGTCAAGTTCTCCTTTAGAGGTGAAAGCAGACGGACAAACATGTAAGCTACTGCAAGCGTTTGCCTCCGAAACGCATTTCATTTATTATGCATGTCTTTGAATTCTGACGCAAGAAAGAAAATCGCCGGTTCTTCCATCCCAGACTGGTTTTCAACAGGATGCGGCTTATTAAATATTTAAATGGATAAATTCTGAATGTGCCCAGCAAATGTGTTCAAATCGAACAGTCCTTCGAATGCGAATAAAATTACCCCAAAATCTCTTAGATTACACTCATTTTATTATATCGAGACCCAATATGAATCAATTATCATCAGGCCCATGCACACAAATGATGATGGTGATGACTAGTATGATTAAGATGTACCCACATTAAAAAGATACTACAGTAGTTTATAGCAAATACCAGTGATATGGAAGCACAATAGAGTAAAGTGTACTATACTGTATTTATATTAGGGCTGAACAAAAACGCTTGAGCATTGATATTGCAATGTGTGTATCTGCAATAGTCACGTCACGGGATTGGATTATTTATTAAAGAATAAAAGATAAAAGAGATTATTAAATATATTTATATATATATATTTTAATTATTTATAAAATGATGGCCATGTTATTTTACATTTGATTGTTCCATTTCTGTACTTGAATACTGTTAAACTCCACAGAAAACCATAAGAGCACTATTTATTTATTTATTTAAGCTTGTAACAAATTTTTTTTTTTGCAGATGCACTGCACAGAAAAATACTTGATCATCCCAGTCGATCTAAATGAATGAAATCTTTCCAAATAGAGCTATTCAAATCATCAGGTGAAATTATATTCATATCACAATATATAGTATATCACTGCAAAACAAAATATCACAACATCAGATTCCAATATTGTATTATTTATATTGTTTTTAACTCATTGCTCATTTATAGTGAACAAACTAATAAATAGTGTAGTATACTTTATCTTACACTCCAAAAACAGATTACTAGTAAAAACTACTGTATGTAATTGTATTACTGTATGAGTTGTTCATATGACTCTAGATTTTTTTTACCACAAAAGTTTAATTCAAGTATTTTACTGTAATATGGTTCAGAAATTCTAGTGTTTAATATAAAGTACTATAGTATTTAAAACATTTTTTAAAAAAAAACACTGCAGAAAACATTTCAGATGCAGCTCACAATAATAATTGTCCTGTATTACGTCAATGCTAAAATAGTAACGGTTGTACTTTTCTATATAGATTTTGGTGTGAAAATGCAGTGTCTTTTTTTGTTTTGTTGTTGTTGAAAAGTGAAAAGACAACTGTATAAAGGCAATTCAGAGAATTTTCTAACACATTAAAAGACATTTGTACCCATTTTTGTGTTCAGATTATTTGGACAGGGATGAAATCATGTCTTGGTGACATCATCGAGCCACTGAGCACTGGAACCATCCCTTAATAGAGCTCAATAACATTAACAATAGTGGTTTGCCTGGTTGTAGAGGGTTAAACTTCAACATCTGGAGCCCTTACCATGAAGCTGGATTAGCTGGCTAGCCAGTTTAAGTTTTAGTTCAGTTCAGTGGCAGATTTAGGCATGGGCAATACTTGTTAGGCATCTTGTTAGGGGCGGCATGGTGACACCCCCCACCACAGCCCCCCCGCTCTTCATTTTCGTCCGCGATACAACCTCTCTTACCCCCCTCCTCCCCCTCTTCACTTGCGTGAGGGAGGCATGAGCACCGTGAGGGCGGCACAGTCATCGTTTACCTAGAGCACCAGTTAGGCTTGCGCCACTCCTGGTTTAGTTTGTACCAAGCGGCAACCTCCCGCTCTCCCTCGTGAAGCCAATACGGAAGTAACTAAAACTGCAATTCATCGACTCGCCTTTGGGGGCTGGCTCCAGGAAGTCCAGATGTTCTCTGACTGCAATGGTAAATTGGCCAATTTTACAGCTGATAAAAACATGTTTACAGCCTGGTACAAAAGATGGTTTTGGTTCATATAGCTAATATTACCCTTCATGACAACCGTGAGGGGGGTGAATTTTTTTTTTTAACTCATCCGTTTCGTTTATATTCAGTTATATTAAGTCTGCATAATTAAGGGCGTGGCCACTTGAGTGACAGCTAGGTCTCGCTGCTCGCCGTCACCTCAGCTGATTCCGGCTGATTAACCGCTGAACTCGACAAATACATCATATTTTTGTTTTGTTTTATGTGGCTTTACAGTCAATTGCCTTTTGGGATTATTTCCTACAATTATAATATGGCATGCTGTGTGCACTTAATTGTGCTCACAAACCATTCAAGTTGCCTCCATTTCCCAGGTGAGTGAAATTATATACTTATATATTCATTCATTCATTCATTTTCTTTTCGGCTTAGTCCCTTTATTAATCTGGGGTCGCCACAGCGGGATGAACCGCCAACTTATCCAGCATATGTTTTACGCAGCGGATGCCCTTCCAGCTGCAACCCACTGGGAAACATCCATACACACACTCATTCACACACATACACTACGGACAATTTATCCTACCCAATTCACCTATACCACATGTTTTTGGACTTGTGGGGGAAACCGGAGCACCCGGAGGAAACCCACGCGAACACGGGGAGAACATGCAAACTCCACACAGAAACGCCAACTGACCCAGCCGAGGCTCGAACCAGCGACCTTCTTGCTGTGAGGCGAACGTGCTACCCACTGCGCCACCGTGACGCCTCATATACTTATATACCATATCTATAAATGTATTTGCTTAATTTAGGATAATTTATCATTTATAATTATCTTTAGAACTGTAAAGCCCTCCAGAATCTGAAAGATTGATTAGCTGTAGGCTATAGAACAGTCATCTGAAACGTTGTCATACAGTGTTATGCCTGGATTTCATCAATAGCCTTGCATTTACTAACACAGACTATATTTGAAGTATTTGGAAGTAATTTGCACTTTCCTCCTGTAGAAAAACGCCATAAGTACAATGCTTAGTGGCTGCATGTATTACAACAGTGTTTTTAAAAGACTAAACACTTTATTGATATAGTATACAACCAAGCACATGTGGTCAGAACACAAACGAGTCGCAGGTAATGAAGTATTAAGCGTTTCTCCCAAAGAAAAGCCTGTCTAAGCAAAATGCTAGCAGGCATCTGTAGCTCCGCTCACGCTCCGCCTCTTTGCCCTTGTTTGGTATCCCCTGGTCAGTGCGATGACGCGCGAACAAAATGGCGACGGTTGGCCACTTCTACTCGTAGCTTCTTTTGGGTTCTTCAGAAACCGATGGGTGACGTCACGGATACTACGTCCATATCTTTTACAGTCTATGGTTTGTACCAATCTTAGGTTTTAGGTAACATGAAGGCAGCTCGACTTTAATCACTCTTTGTTGCCATGGTATTATGAAGCTGAGCTACTTCCATTTTACCTAAACCCAGAACTAGTGCAAACTAAACTAGCTATGTTTCCATCCACTTATTTTTATGTGCATATTGGATATGCATATTAAAAAAATGTTTAAAGGAAACGCCAAGATGCGCATACATTTTGAAAATGCGCATAAAAAACATATGCGCATAACAGAGTGGGATAAACTTTTTATTCAATAAGAAAAAATGAGCATAAACTACAATGAAAACACTTTTACTGAACAAATTCCAGTATGCAGATTAAAAAAAAGTCATGTGATTTTGATATAATGAGATCATATGATGATAAAAATGTATGTGAATGGACAAACCAGCAGGCTGACCGCATTGTAAAACATCTGAAATGTTGTTTTGGTCATTCTAAAATGCTGTAACCATTTCAGTATTAGTGTTATTATATTATTATTTACCTCCAGAATAGTTCAGACCATTTGTGCTCCTCATCTCATGCCTTCAAACGCCACCACGCGTTCATTGTGTGTCGGCATTGTCTTCTGAGGCGCAAGTAATTTATTAAATAAAGAAAAGCTTCTCCTTCGGCAGCAAATTATGTTTCTACTTTTGATATTTGGCGCCAGTTGATCAGGAAGTGGCGATTTTGTTCTCTTTGAGTCATTGGATGGAAACATTGATTTATTGGTGTGTCTTTTATGCGATATTCCAGTTTTGCACATAAATTGAATTCGCATCTTTGGATGGAAACATAGCTACTGAAACTTAACTGGCTAGCCAGCTCATCTGACTTTATGGTATAGGCTACTGGTCAGTAAACATGGCCATACTGGCAATACTCGGATGTAAACAACAGCATGGATTGTTAACATAATAGGGAAAACATTGTTCTACCTTTTTATGTTGTCTAAAACATATAAAGAAGGGCTTAGTAAGCAGGAAAGAATGCAATATTTTCACCAACCTGATTTCACCAAGTAGGACATATTCCCCTCTGATTTTGGGAATAATTTACAGTTATGGTTGGGTTTACGGGTAGGGAATAGGTATTTTTTTTAACAAAAATGATGCTCAAGGATAGACGGTAATCCAGGATCGCATCGTACTTGGCAAAATCATGATATGCTAATATTTTGACAAGCTAAATTGAACAGGTGGTAAAATATTTATGTGCAATTTAAGATATTAGCCTAGTAGTTCACCTACTTCACCGGAAATAATAAGTACGAACATTAATGTTGTCAAGATTTTTGCCCTAGAAATTCAAGTTCAGGTCAGCCAAACGCAAACCCCCTTTTGAACTTCAGTTTTTTTTTTCTCTCGTCTGCTTGATTTGTTGTAACTTTTGGCAGTATAGTAGGCTACTCTAAATGTTTTTTTGTTTTGTTTTTTCAGTCAGATCAATTAATATAGCAGAAACATCTCGATAATTGATCATTTTGAGAAGCAATAAATCGCCAAAATATCCAGTTTAGTGGCATTGTTTACATTCTGCTCTCCAATATGGCCGATTGATCATGCATCATGAAAACTCTCTATTGTCATTTTACAGTTAGCCTAGTTTGCTTTCATCATGTAAATGCACATTACCTGGTTGCAATAATTTACAAAACAACTCTGTCTCTTTATATAAATATTATACAAATTATTATATTAAGATAAAGTGGATTCATTTTGTGCAGAACAACCTTGATGAGAGCTGAGGCTCAACACCAACATCCGCCTCAGCAGTGAACATTTTACCTCAGGTAGTTTTCAAACTTTCAACAGAAACAACTTGGATTCACTGATAGTCTGCGGTTACTTGTACAGGGGGTTCCCAAACCTACTATTTCCCACCGCAATCTTCATTCCCCTGTCAACAATTGGTGAAAGGACTAGACTGACTATCTTACATCTCAGCCCTATCTTCCCATCACTATCTGGTGCTATGGATGGTAGTATGTGACCACCAATCAATGCAAGTTCCATTCTGTGCTTATGTTAATTAATTTTAACATAAGCACAGATTATATTATATATCATTCATTTAATTTTAAAGTAGATTGTGCACAGTAAGTCTACTAAACGTTGCAACGCTCAAACCTAGGGTTCCTCAACAGGGTGCAAAATAATCTTAATGTTACACTATAGCTCTAGTTTTGATGATATTTCAGTGGGCCTTATGATGTTTAGAGCAAAATTCCTGACAATGTGTTTTGGGGCATTACATTTTTTTTTACAGCGCTCACTGACCTAACATGACTGAAGCATGGAGCACTTCACAATGATTTTGCTGTGAAATAAATCAAGAAACCATGCTCTAACGTGACTCATTTTTTTATATGCATCAGTACTCATTGGACAAGTACAGCAGACACGCCGCTAGCGTTTGTGAACAAATACAGCTTGTTTTTTTTTTTTCAAGATGTTGATACTTTATTTACTTAGTGGGTTTTGAAACATACAGATTTGGCTGGGGGTTAATAACACATTTTACTGTGCTGTGACAAACTTAAAACATATTTAATATTACTTTAAAACGCCTTCACGACCAGAGTTACACATTGACACTCAAGTGTTGAGGTTAAACACCATTTAGATTCGCTTCATAAAACAGAACACATTTATCTCTTATTTTTTATGAAGATAGACGTTTTGAAAGCAAAACTGGTACTTACGTGTACATGTAATTGCTCAAGCAGCTTCAAATCGCGCGCCCGACTACGTCCAAAAGCGTGTCAGCACATGGCATAAACATGGAATGCAGGCGGCTTTGATGGATTTATAATTAATTTCGAGTACTTTCTATCTTACTTGGCACATTACCGTCATTTACGGAAGTAAAAACCCATTCAGGACCCACCGGCAAGGCTGTCCAAACAAACCTGTTCTTAAAGGGCCACTGTCCTGGCCAGTTTAGCTCCTAACTTCGTTAAATACACCTGAAACTTCAAGACAAGATTGTCAGAGCTAAACTCTGGCGGACATGATTAGACACCCCGACATAGGAAAATTGGCAACTGATAAACCTTTAAATACAAACCTGTTTTGAGCTCAGAGGCTGTCAATAAATCTTTTTGGAAGAATTTGTGCAGAAAACTACAGTAGCCTACATTAAACTGCTGAAAAAGTATGTGGGCATGCTAACTTAAATTGATTAAATGTATTTTTCTTTCTTTGCCCTTGCATTAAAAACAACAGAGCCAGTAAAATGTAATCTTTGAATTAAAAAATAAATAAATAAATAAATAAACCATATATATATACAAATGTTACTAAAAGCCTGCATAAAATCAAAATGTACAATCTCCATTTTCTAAAGATGCAAATTAAACATATGCAAAAAACGGGAATGTCGCATAAAACATTTGCAAATAAAGCACCGTTTCCTCCAACGAGTCAAAGAGAACAAAACAGTCACTTCCAAATAAACTGGCACCAAATATCAAAAATAATAAATTAATTGCACCTCAGAAGATGAAGACGAAGTGAAGTTTATTCATAAACTAATTTCGAGAGGAGCACGTGCTTATAATTGATAACAGCTGGTCCACATTAGCTAATGCACGTTCCACCAATCACATGATTCCTAAACCACTATAAATAACCAGAGTATTTTACCTTAGCCATCTTCGTCTTGAAGAATCCCCCCTTCTACCCCTACTCCTCCCCTTTTCTCGAAAGGGCAGCACGGAGGCCCAGTGGCTAGCACTGTTGCCTCACAGCAAGAATGTCACTTGCCCAAGCCCTTACCTTGCCAAGTTGACATTTCTGTGCGGAGTTTGCATGTCCTCCCCGTGTTTGCGTGGGTTTTCCCCGGGCTCTCCGGTTTCCTCCCACAGACTAAAAACATGTAACATAAGTAAATTGACCAACCAAATCGACACCATAGACGAGCGACTAATTCAGCTATTCTCTTCATAATTATATTCAAAATCCACCAAGTAGGGGAGTTCTCGAGACCTACCTGAACTCAAACTCCCCTCTCGCCCTGCAACGGGAGGGAGCCCGTTGAGCTCAGATCTTATGAGCTCAGGGCTCTCTCCCGGGACAGCATGCCAAACACGCTTTATAATCAATCATCAGCTAAGGGGGAACTCTTGAAATGCAATGAACGCATGGTGACTTTTGGAGGTGTGAGATGCTCTTTGGGACTTTTTGCGCAGACAGACTTTGGCCAAGAGATTTTAGAATGACCAAAACATTTCAATTCATCTTTATTTCTATAGCGCTTTTACAATGTAGATTGTGTCAAAGCAGCTTAACATAGAAGTTCCAGTAAATTAAAGTTAACACTGAAGAGCAAATCCATCGATGCGCAGCTCTACAAGTCCTAAAACCAAGCAAGCCAGTGGTGACGAACAAACTTCACCAATTGACAAAAGTGAAGGAAAAAACCTTGAGAGAAACCAGGCTCAGTTGGGTATGACCATTTCTCCTCTGGCAAACTTCCTGTGCAGAGCTGCAGTCTAGGCGCCGGAGGCTGGAGAACGCTGGACGTACATCATGGAGAAGCTAAAGGTGTGAGTAGGTCACCGGCGGATGTTCAGGCTGGCCCATGGGATCAATGCAGGGACTCGTCTATTTCAGATGTTTTATTATGTGGTCTGTCCACTGGTTTGTCCATTAATGCCTTCTCAACGCATCCATCTACATCTCTTAAAATTTATATACAGTTGAAGTCAGAAGTATTAAACCCCCTGAATTATTTGTTTATTTTTTTCCCCCAATTTCTGTTTAACGGAGAGAAGATTTTTTCAGCACATTTCTAAACATTATAGTTTTAATAACTCATGTCTAATAACTGATTTATTTTACCTTTGCCATGATGACAGCACATAATATTTTACTAGATATTTTTCAAGACACTTCTACACAGCTTAAAGTGACATTCAAAAGCTTAACTAGGTTAATTAGGTTAATAGGCAGGTTAGGGTAATTAGGCAAGTTATTGTATAACGATGGTTTGTTCTGTAGACTATCGAGAAAAAAAAAATAGTTTAAAGGGGCTAATAATTTTGACCTTAAAATGTTTTTTAAAAAATTTAAAACTGCTTTTATTCTAGATGAAATAAAACAAATAAGACTTTCTCCAGAAGAAAAAATATTATCATACTTGAAAACTTCCTTGCTCTGTTAAACATAATTTGGGAAATATTTAAAAAAGAAAAAAAATCAAAGGGGGTTTAATAAGTCTGATTTCAACTGTATAATATATATATATATAATATATATATATATATTTTTTTTGAATGAGCATACTGGAATTAATTCAGTCAATGTGTTTCCATCACAGTTTAAAAAAAAATTTAGTTTGTTTTAAATTTCATTTTCAAACTATTTACACACGTTTTACCATTTTCATTAAGCATTTTTGTATGTTATATTCCAAAATGTGCATAAAAATAGGTGGATGGAGCTGTTAGTCTTAAGATGAGCAATTAATCAGATCCACAAAAAAAAAAAATCTCTAAGATATACATAAAATATTGATGTTTTGCTAACATTTTATCAAAATCTGACCCTTTGCTTTCGCTCTGGAATGGCAGTCCTTTTATAAAGGACATCTGTTTGATGGCTTGGGTGAAATATGCTTAGCCATAAAAATAAAACCACACCTTCTATATTCCATGTTAGTTGGAAACACACCGAAATAAAAATCTCCAGCAACTCGTTACTCACGAGTACTTTAAAGCTTTGACAACTGAGGAGCTTATTCCCCTGAATCAGTTACAATATCAAATGCACTGAAGATACATACTATTTCCATCACTATGCTTGGAATACACCAATTAAAGATTCAGCACACAGTCAGCAGTTTCCAGCACTGGTGGGAATAACAGCCGATCTTTCAATGCAACAAAAGTTCTTTTATAAACATTTCTGTCAAAGCTCTGTATTTTTTTTTTCTGACAAACAGAGCAGGGCGACATGCCACAAAGGTTGTTTGGATAACAGAGCGACATCCGATTCCCGTAGGTCTTCTCTGTAGCTCACTCTCGGAGCTGTCAGAGGCGGTGAGACGAGCGGAGCAGAAGGTTGAGCTGGAAGAGTCCTCTCACCTTCAAACTCCGAGGGTCAATGTGCAGCGCTGTCATTATAGACAGCAGTAGATGCTTTCTTTCACATACAACATGCAGATCATTCTCGCAAGTCATTTTCACTGTAGCTACTTTGACGGGGTTACAATAAGGGCTTGGAGCTAAAGCGCTTTTTCGTGTTCCTTCCCAGAGAGAAACCTGAATAAATGATATCAGCACAAAGATATTACTGCTAATAAAAATGCCACTTTTCTATTTTCATCGGCGCATGAATAGTAATACGGTGAGCTGCAAATGCATGCTGGTGAACTAACTTAGCCTTTTAGTACAGGAGGTGTGGGGTAACTAAAGGTAACAGTCTGGAGAAAGGCGGGATAAAAGAATCTGGAAACTTGGGAGACTTTGATCATGCATTGCATCACCTTGATAATGCATTGTTCATACATTACATCATTTCGATCATGTTGATATCAAACAGTCATATAACCTGCTGTCGGAGCCAGGAACTCGAGGTTAGCGCCCAATGCACACAGAGCTGCATTTCATGCCGGGGGAATTAAATAAAAATGAATCCAAAATTGTAATTTATTGCCACACAAGCAGGGCCAGTAGAATGCATTACCATGACTTTCACATGATGTCATCATAAAGCAGTGCCATGAGTTTATTATAGACAATCTCAAGGGATCAGAGTTTGGCTGATTACTGCGGTCCTGCTGGAAGATGCATGACTACACTATCTTGGGGCAAAAGCAGAGTTTTCCAATTCAATTTTAAGCAGCGCACTGAATAAATAGCAAGTGTTTAATTTTATCATAGTAAATGTTTTGCTAGGGCTCTTAAAAGTGAAACATTTTTCTCGGTCTGCTGTCTAACATAAAAAAAACAAAACACAAAACACAAAAGTAAGTTACGTTCTGGGAATACACAAGGCTTCTGATTCATTAAGTAAATGAGCAGAAGAATAATAAAAAGTAATTTGTTGTAAAACTATTTGTGCTACAAAACAGTGTTCATAATTACGGCATGAAATGTGCCATAATGTGTTTATCAACCCAAAAATATCATAAGAAATACCAGTCAAGCAGGATAACTACAAGGCATAATAATGCAAACCTTAACTGAAATCACCATCTCTATCAAACACATCATTTTACAACGTGAAAAAACAACAACACTATTGTTACAGAAAATATTATACATTGAATAATAATATTTCATAAAACCATAAGGTATTATAAAAGCAATTAGAAAAATTGAGAGACGTTTAAAGACAATTTGCACTATTAAAAATTACACACGCACATATATACATGCACACACGTACAACAATTTATATTTCATGTTTAGCCAATATAGAGACATACGTACATAGGAGATAGCAGTAGATTCCAGAAGAAGCATCCAAGGTAAAGTTATTCTAGGTGGGGTCTTGAGCGACATCTCCAAGATGATTCAAACTACTTTTCAAATAGGCACTAACTTTATAAATAAACCACAGTTTAGAAATCTAAACAACCAAATTTTCAACTTTAAAAACTCCTAATACTACAATTTGTGACAGAAACGCAGTAGTATTTGTATATTTTTAGGGAAAATTGGTCCTCCGCAATGACAACTTCTATGAGGAATGTTGAATGATACAGTGACAATCATAAGAAACAAAACAAATCGTTTCATAAATTCAGCATTGCAGACTATGAATCTGGTTATATAAGAATATAGTTTCAATTAATCCCTTTGTTTGCATGACACATTGGTATTTAATTGCAGATTGGCTTATTTGACATAATCCTAAACTTTTACAGCATTAGTTTGAATCTTTTTGATCTTCTAAATTCCTTTAAAAAAATAAAAATAAAATAAAAATTATATATATATATATATATATATATATATATAGAAGAAGAAGAAGAAGAAGAAGAAGAAGAAGAAGAAGAAGACTACATGCTTGCATAGACAACTTAGGAAGTTAGGGATGACCTTGTTTTTAACAAGACAGTAAAAATCTATTAGTATATTAAAAGGCACATTGTAATTTTTGCCACTAGAAAAATTTGTAATTCATTTAAAACCATGAGTGAAAACGGAGTTATGGGAGTTTTTGACTTCATTACATTACTTCATTTGCCTTACATGAAACAATTGTATTTTCATGTTTAACCAATATAGAGACATACATAGAAGTTGGCTGTAGATTCCAGAAGAAGTGTGCAAGGTAAATAGTTATTCTCAGTGAGGTCTTGAGCAACATCTCCAAGATAACTGATTCTTTTTGTTTGAACACATAAAAGTTCTTATAGCTCATTTATTGAATTGTCATATTAAAAAGGCACAGTATGCAATTTTAGCCACTAGAAGCTGCATATTCACAACAAACAAAGGTGTAGTTTGATCACAGTGTGACTGAGTAATGGAATCATGGCAGTTTTGGATTTCATTACATCCTAAGGGACTCCTGCAGAAATCAAGTTCATGGATGAGCTTAAGTATTCAACACTTATTATCATGATAGTATGAAGAAGAGTAAAGGTTATTACACACTGAATCCGAAATTTTCGTCCGTAATTTTCGCACGTTAAAAAATAAATTCGACCTCATGTTGTGTCAATCGTATTGACACATTGCCTCCGAAACTTTCGTCCGTCATAAAAAAAAATAAGTAAATAAAAATATAATAAATAAATAAATAAAAATCAAATTTTTCAATTTTTTCCGCTTTTCGCATCCGAAAAAGCACTTTGAGAGGTGTTTTGACAGTTCAGAGCCACCGTACAAGCAAAAAGCTAAATACAGAATGCCGTCATTAGAGCTACAGATAACTTTGACAAACACAGTGTATAAAATAAAGACAGAATGTGGCGGACGGCTATATGCTGGATTCAGCACCTCTCCCCTGCTGCTGCTTGGTGTGCGTGTGTGTGTCCATACATTTGACGTACTGCCCATAGACATTATAATAGAAAGCATGGTCCGCTTTCGGTCCGTTGCTTTGACACGTCAACGCAGCCGCCATCTATTATAATGTCTATAGGTACTGGCAGTCTCTGTTCAAGATTTGTTTACGTACGTGAATGTGTGAAGTATCACGAGCAATGTATTAAAATTCCACTGATTTCTTGAAATAAACTTTGCATTTCGGGATAATCGTAGTAGCGCAGCTCTTTGATAAGGAGGAGAACTCTCTCCTTCCTCTCTATGTAGGCTAGTATTAAATGAGCACAATATGCAGCCTATTCCTCTTTCTTTTTCTACTTTGGAGAAGAGAGAGGAGAACGTATCGCTGCTTGAACTGACTCCAAAATGTTTTGCGTTTTTTCGATTGATAATTAATTAATATGCATCGGACTCCGTGTGCAAAGTTTGTTTACGTGACGAATTTTTCGCATATGAATACGAAAAAAAATGTCTACGAAAATTTCGGACTTCAGTGTGCAAAGACCTTAAGACTGAAAGCCGTCAAAGTTAAGTGTGATTGGGCGACTTAGCATGAAAGCAGCAGAGCTTTTATTATGCCACAGCTCACAGATTCCTTCTTTTGCTCTTCAGCTCGTGATGATGTGGCAAATAATCAGCGCTGTTTTATCATACTAAATATATTTTAAGGTTCTGTTATAATGCTGCTCTGTGCGGTCTAATAAAATACGCAACATATTAAAGAGTCTTTGGTGTTTCCCAGTTTTAAATAAGCCAAACTGGAAATTGTGTGTGTGTGTGTGTGTACGTGTTTTTGTGACATGTCAGGACACAAATCTGTATAATGACATAGGTGTGACACAGGTATTACAAAAAGGAGGTGAAATATGAGGACACAGCTGATGTCCTCATTTCTCAAAAAGCTTATAAATCACACAGAATGAGTTTAATCAGAGAGTTAAGCTGTACACTGTTTCCTGTGAAGGTTGGGTTTTGGGGTAGGGTGGGGTTAGGGCAATACAAAATATGGTTTGTGCTGTATAAAATCAATGGAAACCTATGTAATGTACCCACTTTTCACAAAAACAAACATGTGTGTGTGTGTGTGTGTGTGTGTGTGTGTGTGTGTGTGTGTGTGTGTGTGTGTGTGTGTGTGTGTGTGTGTGAGACGTCATTAGCAAGGCCACACAGCACACGGTCCATGTCTCTATTTAAAATTGCTTATTACCATGCTCTATGTATATACCATCTCTGTCAAAAAAATTTTTTTTAAATCTCTTACCATGACCAGTTGATTGTGTCAGTAGCTGAAGTGATGACATTACACCTTGGACATGCTGCATAATCCCTGACATTAACACATTATTGTGCTGGTCATCAGGATTCAGAAGAGCACATCTGGCTGACTCTCTTAATTAGACCTGTGACTGAATCCTAGCGCTTCCTTTGCGCAGTCAATAATATCAGTCATCTGTTACCAACCAATCGGTCACCCCAACCACCTTACACTGTAACTAATTGACTAAATGTCTTTAATGCCAAACAGGTACCCAACTAATTGACCTATGGTGGATTCATCAGTGATTACATTTTCCCACTCATTTCACACCAAGATGAACACAAGATTAATGGAATTGTATTTTTGGGGGGGACTTAATGCAATTTGCAGATTGGTCACGATGTGTTCCTGTGTGTCAAAGAGGTAAGAGAGTAATAACATTTACAGTATGTGCTACAAGAGAAAAGAACAACATAAATCAACTGTTTCTAGATGGGAAATGTAAGCATTTCATAATAAATGCTAAAAGTTTTTAAAAAAAAAAGCAAGGACACTTTGAAAGTTGAGGATAAGTGAAAGACGAAATGAGCTTTAGTTTAATCTGATACGCCATTACACTTTACTCCATCTGATGACTGCAATCACTCATGTCTCATTCAAAATGTGTCGTGCAAAAGTTTGAAATCAGATTTTTCACACAGACAACAATGTCAAAATGATTCCAGTCCACATGGATCAATGAAAATGGACTAAAAAGTTGATATTACGGATAACAGGACCTTAGTTGGCAATAAAAAAACAAAAAGTGAATCACTCCACAATGTTCCTAAAAACTTTCTGTTCCTCCTACAGCACAGTTTAGGAGGCAAAGACACTCTGTCAGTTCAAATCTAGATTAAAAACATATTTGCTTGCACTAGCGTACATATAAAATACAAAACACATAACTTTGAAAACCAAATTGTCTAAAACAGGGGTGCCCAATCCTGTTTCTGGAGATCTACCTTCCTGCAGAGTTCAGCTCCAACCCTAATCAAAAACAACTAAACCAACTAAGGCCATGTCCACACACACATGTCCACAGTTGTCCTAGCTTTCGTTTAAAAAAAAAAATCTCTGTTGACATGAAAATGCAAAAATGCACTGTGATGCATGTTATTTGCTCAAGTAAATTGCATACAAATCAATGCAAACATGAGAACCGAGGCGGATTACCGTCCTGCGGGTGAACGACACAGAATATGTGATGCGTTTGCCGCAAATGTGCGTAATTTTGCCCTTATTTGTGTCTTCTGCATTTGGTGTGAACGCAGCCATGTTGGCCAATCAGAAAGGAGAAAACAGCATGCACGCTGACATCATAAGGCGAAAACTCCGGTTGTAGTATCCACACAACCACACTGTACCTGGAGTTTTGGAAAATCTTCACCCTGGCCAGAGTTTTCAGAAAGTTTTGGTTTCAGACACTGTGTTTTCGTGTGGACAAACAGCAAACTGCTGGACAGGGCCTCAGTAGGATCTGAAGGAGCACTTGGTAATTAAAGACAGTTGTGTTTGATCAATGTTGCAGCTGAACTCTGCAGGAAGGTAGATCTCCAGGAACAGGACTGGGCACCCCTGGTCAGGCTTGTTAGGTTGAATTAATAAGGGCAACTGGAGCTAGACACACATCCCAAAAAGACTATTCTGAAAGCAATTTGAAAAGTTGCCTGTTTCTGCTTATCCCAGGGTTCACATAATCTTGAATCCGACCTGTGTCCAGAGCAGAATGTTGTTGTGAGTCAAGAGCACAAGACTGATTCTTGCGAAGACCTCAGTGACAGACAAATATGTGCATTGATTCTTTCGGCTAGTCTGAATACTCTCCCGGTGACTTACTTGATCCTGCAACCACTCCATGACAGATGCTCATCATTATCAAGCCCTCTGACATCTTTTAGACTGCAGCTCTACCCAAGACATTTGGCCAGAGGAGAACTTGAAATCCCCTGACTGAACCTGGTTTCTCCCAAGGCTTGTTCTTCAATTCTAACAATTGGTGGAGTTTTATTGGCGGAGTTTTGGTTTCTTTCCACTGTAACCTCTGGCTTGCTTGGGGCTGGTGGAGCTTCTATTCAGTGGACTATCAATCAGAATTGATATTTCTATTAAATTGCCACAAATCAGTTTTAAATGTACTAGATGTAATGTACACAGAACTGTGAAGACATTGGTATTGCTGTATTTTATAAATTGTTATTGTCTATGTTAGATTACATGTTTTTAGGCTTTTTTAAAATTTGGGTCTTGAGTCTGTAATACATTTTGATTGATATACATCAGGATTCTACCACAAGTCTATTTCCTGCCTGATATGCTGTTATGTTCCACATTCTGATAAATTGTCTTTTTTTATTCTCTATTCTTTATCTGTTAAGCTGCTTCTACACAATCTACATTGTAAAAGCACTATAGAAATAAAGATGACTAGACTTGACTTGGAAAAAAAAAAAGTAAAAGCTCCCTCTGCAAGCGTGAAACCTCATCACTCTCTAACATGTTTTCCCCATTTGCTCTTTCAGATGTGCATTTTATCATATGTCCACAAGTAAACAAAAATAAAATTAAAAAAAGCTGAAATTTTTATGATGTGGCATATGTTTTTGTCATATGCAAAATTGAATATGGTTGTAAGATCAGGGTTATAATTGCGATCACTCAAACTTTGATGCAAGGTGGGGAAAATAAATGACCTTAAAAAGTGCAAACTACTAAAACATGTTTTGATAAATGCATTTAATCTTGAAATAGTCCATGGTTGGATAAAATTGTCCACTGAGCTAAAAAGCTTTGAAGGACAAGACAGTTTTAACCCCTTAACCATCACCCCACATTTGAAATTCACACTTAAAGTATAGGTGATATATTCATATTAAACATAGTGCTTTTTTTTATGTACTGAAAAAAATGTGACAAATATGCAACGACAGTTAAGGGGTTAAAAAAAGCATTTCCATTTCTGTCAATCAGACTAGCTATCCATCTTCCCATAATGTTAAAAAAATAAGTACAGATGATTCTATTACGGTTTGTTCAAATACTATGTATGTGTCATGTTCACCAGCGATCAAGGACTTAAGAGATCGCTGGTGAACTACATTTCATCATGAACTACAAATCATCACAAACTACAATTCCCATCATTCCGCCACACACACCCGGTTTCCACTTCCACTCATCACACACACAGCTGCATCCGATCACTACTCATTGTTTGGACTATTTATACACCCTGCACCCGTCTAGTCTTGGCTCAGTCGTTTGTTATTCTTAGTTGTTGTTGTTTTTGTATGGTATTGTTCGGTCTTGTTGTTTTTGCTCATGTTATGTCTTAGTTCCCGGTCTTAGTTTGTTGTTTTGTTTATTTGTTACTTTGTGTTCCACGATGTCCTGTTTTTGTAAGATAACTCACCATGAAACTGCACATGGATCCTACCCATCTTGTCCTGTCTGCAATACCTCCCAGTAACGTGACAGAACGACTGAGCCCTTATGGATCCAGCAGATGGTGAGATTGTCAGACTCCGTCAGGGTAATCGCTCCGTTGAGCGTTACGTGACGGAGTTCTTGAACTTGGCTCCGAGAAGCAGCTATGACGATCTACTCTTGATGATGTTTTTTCAAGGAGGACTTTCAGACCCAGTTCGCTCTAGGATGCCCACTTTTGAGGAGGACTGGGGTCTATATGTATTCATGGAGTTTGCCCTTTTGTTGTCAGGCTCTTCCTTCGCTATTTCAGTTGTGGAGGAGGAACCCCAGGAGAGCAAGAGGAGGAAAGCCAAACTCAAGCTCCGTGCCTATCCTCGACAGTCAAGTTCACGATTTTTTTTTTCCGAGCCCCAGGAATGGATGGCAGAGCTGTGCGACTCCCCAGTGCTGCCAGAGCAGTCGCCTGAGTCCCACAAGAGGCTGGAGCCTCCACTTGAGTCCCATGAAGGGCTGGCAGAGCCGTGTGACTCCCCAGTGCTGCCGGAGCAGCCGTCTGAGTCCCACGAAAAGCCGGAGGTGCCACTTGAGTCCCATGAAGGGCTGGCAGAGCCGTGTGACTCCCCAGTGCTGCCGGAGCAGCCGTCTGAGTCCCACGAAAAGTCGGAGGTGCCACTTGAGTCCCATGAACTGCCAGAGTTTCCTGAATCGAAGTCTCCTGACCCACTGGGGTTCGGTGAACCGCCAGTACGTTCTGAACCAAAGCCTCCTGATCCGCTGGGGTTCGGTGAACCGCCAGTACGTCCTGAACCAAAGCCTCCTGATCCGCTGGCGTTCGGTGAACCGCCAGTACGTCCTGAACCAAAGCCTCCTGATCCGCTGGGGTTCGGTGAACCGCCAGTACGTCCTGAACCTAAACCTCCAGACCCACGGAGGGCGTTTAACCCATATCTGCCTGCTGATCCTAAACCCCCAGACATACCACAGCTTTATGATTCAGATCCCCCTGAATTCCATGCTCCAGGTCCTCCACAGCTTCATGCTCCAGATCCGCCTGAATTCCATGCTCCAGGTCCTCCGCAGCTTCATGCTCCAGATCCGCCTGAATTCCATGCTCCAGGTCCTCCGCAGCTTCATGCTCCAGATCCGCCTGAGTTCCATGCTCCAGGTCCTCCGCAGCTTCATGCTCCAGATCCGCCTGAGTTCCATGCTCCAGGTCC
>CAIGQV010000818.1:27038199-27062153 GCA_903798115.1 Danio jaintianensis | reverse complement strand
AAATAAATAAATAACAAATTATCAAATAAATAAATAATATATAAATAACAAATAAATAAATAAATAACAAATTATTAAATAAGTTAATAACAAATGAATAAATAAATAACAAATTATTAAATAAGTAAATAACAAATGAATAAATAAATAACAAATTATCAAATAAATAAATAAATAACAAATAAATAAACAAACAAATAAATAAATAAACAAATTATCAAATAAATAACAAATTATCAAAAAATACATAAATAACAAATAAATTAATAACAAATTATCAAATAAATAAATAACAAATAAATAACAAAAATGATCAAATAAGTAAATCACAAATAAATAAATAACAAATAAACAAATATGAAATTATCAAATAAATAAATAACAAATAAATAAATAAATTATCAAATAAATAAATTATCAAATAAATTTATTAATAACAAATAAATAAATAAATAACAAATACATAAATAAATACATACTAAATTAATTATTAATAACAATTAAATAAATTAATAACAAATGAATAAATATAAAAATAACTAACAAGTAATCAAATAACTAACAAATAATTAAATAAATAAATAAAACTACTAGCAACATAGTTTTCATGCCAAAATTTGACGTATATCTATATTTTTGTAAAACACATCTAATTTCACAATTTGAAAAAGTCTATTTTTTACAGTGTGCTTTTAATATCACTGTAATTCTTTTATTTTTACCACTGTTATGGCTGCAAGTTTAACAGATTATATTTGTGAATAATACGCTATTTAAACAAATAAAAGAATAGAACATCTTTAGGCAAAACAATGTACAGTACAGCCACTTTTATAGCCAAATACATCAGTATCTTTAATTAATTAATCAGAAAACAATATTCAATCAGATATTGTTATGACTGACTATGCAAAAAAATGTAGGATTTATATCAGTTTATATTTTAAAAACTGTCCTTAATACATATTTGTTTGGTTTTTACCAAAGTTTACTAATAAGGATCACTAATAATCATTGCAATGCCATTAAAAACATCATCCAACCAAAAATGTACTAATCCACTCATACTCTGGAAATACCTTTTATGATGATATTGATGTTTAATAATTAATAATATAAGCCTGACTGCGCTGACACTATTACTTGAGAACATAAATTGAACTAAATTGAGCTGTATAATGAAATAAACCTCTCTAAAGTTTATAACTAATGAACTTTTAACATTCACACTAATTAAACTAAATCAACGTTGAACTAAATTGAGTTGAATAACGGCACTATTGTCTTTTTACAACACATTTACAACTGAAATTGAGTTTAAGTTAATGAGAAACTATTTTCTTGAAGCTCCTTTAAACTATCTATATTTAAAGTTTGACCCATGAAATCAAAACCCAAGTTTCATCTTCTTTTTATATAGATATATTTTGCTTTTATTATGACTATGCTATACTTAGGTGGCACAGTGGTTAGCACTGTCGCTTCACAGCAAGAAGGTCGCTGTTTCAAGTCCCAGCTGGGCCTGTTGCCATTTCTGTGTGGAGTTTGCATGTTCTCCCTGTGTTTGCGTGGGTTTCCTCCGGGTGCTCCAGTTTCCCCCACAGTTCAAAGACATGCGCTATAGGTGAATTGGATGAACTAAATTAGCCGTAGTGTATGAGTGTGTGTGAATGTAAGAGTGTATGGGTGTTTCCCAGTACTGGGTTGTGGCTGGAAGGGCATCCGCAGTGTAAAACATATGCCGGAATAGTTGTCGGTTCATTACGCTGTGGCAACCCCTGAAAAATAAGGAACTTTAAGCCGAAGGAAAATGAATGAATGTTATACTTAAAGGGACAGTTCACCCAAAATGTAAAAACAAACTTACTCACCCTCAAGTGGTCCCAACCTTTTATGAGTTTCTTTTTTCTGCTAAACACAAAAGAAGATGTTTTGAAGAATGATGGAAGCCGGTAACCATTGACTTCCATATAGGAAAAACAATTGAAAGTCAATGTCAGTATTCATCAGAAGAAAAAAATTCAAACAGGTTTATGACAAATGGAGGATCACTAAATGATGACAGAAATTTCATTTTTTGGTGAACTATCCATTTAAGGCAATCTAGTATATCCCAGCCTGATCTCATGAGGAAACTTAACTAATTTACGTTTTGTCAGTTTAGTGTCTAATTTGTACAAATTCATATGAGTTCAGTCGTACGAAAATGTAGGATTTTTAAAAGAAGGCGTGGCACCAAACCCCACCCCTAAACCGTCATTGGTGGCTGAGCAAATCACACTAAATAGTACGAATGAGATCGTATAAATTAATATGAATTAGCCACTAAATCAAAAAGTTACGAATAGCCATGATATAGTGTTACATATTCCAAAACAACAACAAATTTAGCATTAAGCAGATATACATTCAAAACTACAGTAAGGCTTTCATTCTGATGACATCACTCTGTACTTCAACTTCTCATCAAATTGTCTGACCAATCAGATGCTCTCTAGAATGTGAAGCACCCCGCCCCCCTTAAAGCTGCGTGTCAAGGCACTTCAGACATTTAGGAATCATTTAGGAAACACAGACTGGATATTAAAGCGATAGTTCACACAAAAATAAAATCGGTCATCAACTTATGACTCTTCAAATGTTCATAAACATATCTGAGTTTCTTTCTTCTGTTAAACACAAAGGAAGGTCATTTGAAAAATGCTGGTAGCCGGAAGGGGCGACGCGGTGGCGCAGTGGGTAGCACGTTCGCCTCACAGCAAGAAGGTCGCTGGTTCAAGCCTCGAAAAGAAAATGAATGAATGAATGAATGAATGGTAGCCGGAATCCATTGACTTCCATAGTCATTTTTTCCGACTATGGAAGTCGATGGCTGCCAGCAACCAGCATTCTTCAAAATATATTATTTCACGTTCAACAGAAGTAACCTATAAAAGTTTAAAACCACATGAGGGAGAGAAAATGATGAGGTAATTTTCACTTTGGGTGAACTATCCCTTTAATAAACAATAAGCAATTTGGACTTTTTAGGCTAGTGTTAGCTTTTTTTTAACCCTTCTAAAATATACAGCGGGCAAATAAGCATTGAACACGTCACCGTTTTGCTCAGAAAACATATTTCTAAAGGTGCTGTTGACTTGAAATTTTCCCCGGATGTTGGTAACAACCAAAGAAATCCATATATGCAAAGAAAACAAATCTAATTAGTTTACAAATGATATTATGCATAATAAAATGAAATGACGCAGGGAAAAAGTATTGAACATGTGAAGAAAGGGAGGTGTAGAAAGGCAGTGAAAGCCCAGACAGCAGCTGAAATCTCTCAGTAGTTCTTCAGCAACCCTCTGCCCTTCTCCATTGTAAATGAATATTAGCTGCTTCAGTTCAACATCTACACTAGCAGGATGATGAAGATGAAACCAGGGTGGACATTTCAGCAAGACAATAATCCAAAACACAGCCGAGGAAACTCTCAAACTTTTTTTAGAAAAAGAAACTCAAGCTGTAGAATGGCCCAGCCAATCACCTGACTTGAATCCAATAGAAAATACAAATTAAAGCTCAGATTTGATAGACAAGACCCACAGAACGATCAAGATTTTTACACTCTGTTGAAGTCTGTGGAAAAACTCACACCTGAGCAATTCATGTGACTTCATTCTCCATATGAGAGGTGTCTTAAAGCTGCCATCACCTAAAAGCCTTTTATATAAAGTATTAAATACATTTCAGTAGTTCAGTGCTTTCTCCTTGTGTCATTTCATTGTTATTACACACATCTCATTTTTCAGATTTTTTTGTTTTGTTTTATTTTTATGTTTGTATTGTTTGGGTTTTTTCCACAATCTGGTTCAATTCCATGTCAACAGCTCCTTTAGAAATATTATTCCCAGGAAAAAACATGATGCGTTCAATACTTATTTTCCCCGCTGTAAGTAAACAGTCATTTTAAAATCCAAACATTACGGCAATAACATGTAGCCTAATAACAATTTGAACTTTATTCAATAATTGGAATAATTTGAACACATTTCTGTCAAAAAACAAATAAATAATAAAAGCCTCTTCAGAAGGGCTGGCGGCGTTTCAGGACAGACTGCGTACATTCATATCCGGCCGTATTCTGGTGTGAAACAAATTATCACAATCTAATCAGCTCCCAGTGGATGAAAAGCCATTCATTTCTCACTGATTCTTCCATTTCGGCATGGAAACATGTCACAGTGTTGAAGTTAAATGGGTTGCAAAGGTCAAGTTGACTTGAAAATAAATGGCTAAGGAAAGTGGCATGACATTGAAGAGGGGAAATTGCGTTCAGTGACTTGTTTACTCAAATATTATCGGATGTCATGCTGCTTCTGATTGCTGTCAAACTGCGCCATAGTGTGTGTGTGTGTTTTTGTGTGTTTTCAAACAGTCAATCCAGTTTATTTGTGTAGCGCAGTAACATTGGACAATAAGGTTTTGATGGTTTACATAAGATAATTAAACTATGAATGAACGATGAGCTATATACTCCTACAGCATTTGTTTGCTTACGACATTTACTAATGCATTTTTAATTCAAAAGTTTTATCTGTTAACATTAAGGCAATATAAACTAAATAAAGAGGTTTTGAACTGTCCCTGATTCATTTTTTTTTTTAATTCAAAATGCCGTCACAACTGTTGGTTTGCTTTTTTTGCTTTAGCTTGAAGTATATTTGGGCAATGAAATAAAAAATTATATTTGCAATACTGTATATAATTCACCTACGTAAATATGATGCGTGTGCAAATAATGTTGAACATGCATATATATTCAGCTTTTTGTAACATATACAACGTTATTATGTTTTTAAATAATCATTTAAATAATTAATTAAAATAATAAGTTTTTTTTTTTTGTCTTTGGCCATGATGACAGTACATTCATTCATTCATTTTCTTTTCAGTTTAGTCCCTTTATTAATCAGGGGTCGCCACAGCAGAATGAACCGCCAACTTATCCAGCATATGTTTTACACAGCGGATGCCCTTCAAGCTACAACCCATCACTGGGAAACATCCATACACACACATACACTATGGACAATCTAGCTTACCCAATTCACCTATACCACACGTCTTTGGGCTTGTGGGGGAAACCGGAGCACCTGGAGGAAACCCATGCGAACACGGGGAGAACATGCAAACTCCACACAGAAATGCCAACGGACCCAGCCGGGGCTCGAACCAGCGACCTTCTTGCTGTGAGGCGATCGTGCTACCCACTGCGCCACCGTGACGCCCAATATGTACTGTGTACATATTATTTTTTTTGTTGTTTTCCAATACTAGTATTCAGCTTAAAGTGCAATTTAAATGGTTAATTGGGTTAATTAGACAAGTCATCGGACAACAGTGGTTTGTTCTGTAGACATGTAGAAAATGTAATAAGGGGGCTAATAATATTGACCATAAATTTTTTTTCATAAATGTAAAAACTGATTTTTATTCCAGCCAAACTAAAAGAAATGAGACTTACTACAGAAGAAAAAATAAATATATAGGAAATACTGTGAAAATGTCTTTGCTCTGTTAAACAACACTATCTGAAAAGTAATTCATTCATTAATTTTCCATCGGCTTAGTCCCTCATTTATCAGGGGTCGCCACAGCAAAATGAACCGCCAACTATTTCGGCTTATGTTTTATGCAGCGGATGCCCTTCCAGCCGCAACCCAGTACTGGGAAACACCCATACACTCTCTCATTCACACACACTACGGCCAATGTTGTTTATTCAATTCACCTATATAGCATGTCTTTGGACTGTGAGGGAAACCGGAGCACCCGGAGGAAACCCACGCAAACACGGGGAGAACATGCAAACTCCACACAGAAACGCCAACTGGCCCAGCTGGGACTCGAACCAGCGACCTTCTTACTGTGAGGCGACAGTGCTGGGTTGCAGCTGGAAGGGCATCCGCTGCGTTAAACATATGCTGGTAAAGTTGGCGGTTCATTCTGCTGTGGCGACCCTGATTAATAAAGAGACTAAGCCGAAAAGAAAATGAACGAATGAATGAAATAAGATAATAGTACAATACATATTACGCATTATATGTATGTGGATAGTGTTATAATTATATCCAATGTGGGCAGTGATATTATTGCATTTACAATTTTTTTAAATAAAAAATAAGGTTGAGTTTGGTATTTTGCTTAGGTAAGAATATTTTACAGCATGTATGTGTATAAAGTGTAAACATTGGGACAAAAAGGCAAAATTATTAGCTCTCATGCGAAATTGATATTCTTTTAAAAATATTCCCTAGTGCTTTTTAATGGCGAGAAGATTTTTAAACATAATAGTTTTATTAAACTCATTTCTAATAACTAATTTCTTGTCTTTGCCATGATGACAGGACACAATATTTTATAGTTATATTGCAAGATACTAGTATTCAGCTTAAATAGCAGTTTAAAGGCTTTACTGGGTTAATTAGGTTAGCTAGGTAAGGTAGAATTAGTCAAGTTATTGGATAACATATTGTTATTGGATAATATTTTACTAGTTATTGTGCAAGATACTAGTATTCAGTCTAATTTAAAGGCTTAACTAGATTAGACATTGTTTTAGTCATTGGACAACAAAAATGATTTTTAAACATCACTATTTTACAAGGAATTAAAATTAGAAGAAGGGGAGCATAAATATTTGAAAATGATCCACACTGTTATTTTAATGTCCTATATTATAACAATCGGTCATTTATTTGTTATGCAAGTAAGTAGTGTTGTATTACACTATCAAAAAAAACATTTTGCTGCTTGTTCGAACTTCTTATTTAAAATGAGTTGAAACAACACAATTGTTGAGATTTTTGGGGGGAAAACTTAATTGTTTTATGTTCAAACCACTTAAATGTGTTAAGTTAACTTAATCAATTTGTGTTGTGATAGCATTAATGATTTGTGTGTACACTCAAAACCAGTGATGGGAATAACGGCACTATAAATAAATGGCGTTACTAACGGCTATACTTTTTTCAGTAATGAGTAATCAAATGAATTACTGTTTCTCCCATTACAATTACCGTTACTGACAATAAAATGCGCGTTGCTATAATTGAGAACACTGAAGCGGGTTTCATGCCAGCAGCATCTCTCTCAGCCATAGGACCTCTCTTTCTCTGGGGTGTGTGTGTGTGTACGCGGCTGCGGAGGGACACATAACCAGCCAGTGATGATCATTGGTGTGTCTGTGAACGTGGTGTAACTGAGTACATTTCCATCGTTTGCCAATCAGAGGCAGAGTAGTTCACACAAGCACGCGCACAGTCAGTGGCACACACCAACGACCAGGAGTCAGAACGATGGCAAATCCAACAAGTTCAAAGGTAGCATTTGCAAACTGGAAATATAAGTACTACTTTTCCCTTGTTGAGGTGAAGTGAAAGGCAAGAATGTTTATGTATTGTGTAACTTATGCCCAGGAAAAAAAGGAGACGAAGTCATGATGTCAAACAAAGTGAATAAAACTTTATTTTTCTCCACCGCAAACAACACAACAACAACAATAAAATAGTGTAGATTAGTGTACAATGTTTTATATTTATTTAATAGTATGAATTTTTTTTTAAGTAAAGCAACAGTTACTTTCCCTGGTAATTAGTTACTTTTATAATTATGTAACTCAGTTACTAACTCAGTTAATATTTGTGAGAAGTAACTATTAACTATAACTAATTACTCTTTTAAAGGAATGTGCCCAACACTGCTCAAAGCTCAAAAAACTAATTTCGCTTCTTGTTCAAACTACTTATTTAAAATAAGCTGAAAAATCACAATTCTCTTTTTTGGGACAAGTTAATTGTTTTATGTTTAATCCACTTAAATTTAAGTTAACAATCAATTTGTGTTTGGCAAAATATGAATGAATTGTGTGGAAGCCTGCGGTTTTTACAGTGTAATTGTTACGTAACACATTTCCCTCACAGCACTTCATAATTTAATGCCACTTCATTCACAATTCATTCATGATAAACACTAACAAGACAAAGTGATGTTGTTTTCTTAAGAAATACACTATTCATAATTCAATATACACAACGCCGATGTCCAACTGTCGTGTACTTGTGCTCGTTTGGAGACAAGAAATGGGCAAAACATGCGATAAATGTGTTTGTGTTGTCAGCTACTCATCTGGATGACTTCATGCTGCACAGTCTGTCACCTCTTTGGCAAGATCCATCAAAATAAAGCGCCCGCACCTCTTTTGACATCTAGAAATGAAGGTAATGTTCTGTCTGTGCTTCCCTTGGAAAACGTGTGGCATGATGGTATTATGGGTGATTTGTCATTGTTGGCAGGTGTTTTATGCAGCACTCAGTGGAGCCGCGGAGCAGCATGCTTTTCTGACACACGCCAGGCAGCGATGTGACGCTCAACTTGTTCTTGGTCTCTTGTTCTGTCCCAAAGCATTTCAGGCCCCGTCTGATGAAACTCTCTGAATGCGCTGGCCCTGGAAAATGGTGCCAGGAGAGACAGGGACGGGGTGGAGATGTGTCTGCGGTGAGTTGATCCTCTTTATGCTTCTGTAGTCTCTTTTTGGAGTGAAGAATTCATCTAAATCTCGGTATTCTTGGTGGTTTGACAAATAGGATGGAAAAGAGGAATGATTTCAGGTTCTTCAAAGATGCAAAAATGATAAGAAAATGACACAACTAATCCAGATCAATTTGAAAGCAGCGTTTTTAATCAAAAAATTATCCATATCCACACTATTGTTTTCAATTCCTTACGAAAAAAAACTATTATTCACACTAAAATGAGTGAAAATGCTTTCGTTCATGTACTTACAGTTGTAAGACGCTTTTACCTTCATCAAATCTGCCTGCCACTTATTTACTTTCCTCTCTTTGAAAAATCACAACATTGTGTCCTTTGAAGAGAAGCAATATGGAGCATGTAAAAACTGGAATTAATATTTAATAAAGCTGTCAAAACGGACAGCAGGCAAAACATCTGCTTTTCAATGTCGTCCACCATGTTAGCTAAATTGGTCACATGACTAAAATGCGTCATTTTCGAAAGCTTCCATTTTTCATTTAGCTTCTGTAGTCTCTTTCGGAGTGAAGAATTCATCTAAATCTTGGTATTCTTGGTGGTTTGACAAATAGGGCGGAAAAGAGGAATGATTTCTGGTTCTCCAAAGATGCAAAAATGATAAGAAAAGTAGACACAACTAATCCAGATCAATTTGAAAGCAGCGTTTTCATCAAAAAATTATCCATACCCACACTATCGTTATCAATTCCTTATGAAATTAACCAATAATATGGTTATTCACACTAAAACGAGTGAAAACGCTTTCGTTCATGTACTTACAGATGCAAGACTTTTTTGACTCTGTCATATCTGCCTGCCATTTATTTACTTGTTTGCTAAAGAGAAACCTGCAAAAACATAATTCCCATTTTACAAAATAAAAATTAAGGTCACAGATTTCCCCAGAACGTGTCACTTTTAGTTTAAAATAACTGGTGGATATATATTACCTTGCTGTAAAAAAAAATTTTGGAAGGAAGCCAAAAACATAAATGTCTCTTTAAATGAAAATTAGTTACTGCTCGCCGCCCATTTCCACCTGATATTGTTGATATACACAATATATATATATATATATATATATATATACACAATATATATATATATATACACAATATATATATATATATATATATATTGTGGCAGGCTGCCCAATGGATCTCGCTCTCGCTCTCTCTCCCTGGAACCGCTTCAAAACGGAGGAAATATAGCAACAGCTGACAGATGTGATGTCACGGCAGCAGCAGCTCGCAGAGAAGATCGCAGCCAGACTGGAAAGGACTGAGCAGGTGGTCGAGCCCTCGAGTGCCGCTTCCAGAAGCCAGATGCACTGCCCACCACCATCTCACGAAGCTCAGCGACCTGGATGACATCAAGGCATACCTACACACGTTCGAGGTGATAGCAACCAGAGAGCTGTGGGACAAAGCCGAATGGGCGCGACTCCTAGCGCCGTTCCTAACTGGAGAAGCACAGCGTGCGTATTACTCACTAAAAGCCCCACAAAATGAAAATTATGAGACAATAAAGAGAGAAATGTTAACAAGAGTTGGGCTTTCTCCCATCAGCGCAGCCCAGCAGTTCTGGCAATGGTCGTATGATGAACAACTCTCCGTCCGTGTGCAAGCCACGCAGCTGTCCAGACTGGCACATCTCTGGTTGCTATCGGGGAATACCACCGCCTCCCAGGTCACTGAGCGAGTGGTAATCGACCGCCTGCTCCGAGCACTACCAAGAAGACTCTGACGCCCCATGAGCATGAGAAATCCTACCAGTCTGGCTGAGTTAGTGGAAGCCATCGAGCTGGCGAAAACCTCGTTTGCACGAGATGCGGGAGAGTGAGCGGCTGCAACCCCCCGGAGGGTACCCATGGATCGACGCTCGCCGGAGGGCATCTCGCGTACAATGAGCAGGCCAACGGCCCTCTCCCACATCGACGAGCCTATGCCGACGGAACCACAATCACCAGGGGCTCGTGCATGGATGGCTGGCTGCATCGTGCACCACACAGTACCACCGGGAGCACCACAGCGCATGGTGAAGGTGGGAGGAAAGGAGCTTTTGGCTGTGTTGGACACAGGATCCTCCATCACCCTGGTACAGCCACACATTGTCCCTCCCCAAACAGATTCAAAGGCGACAATGGCAATCACCTGTGTACACGGAGAGACGCGCCATATCCCCACTCGCCGAGTAACAGTGGCAGCTGGTCCAAGCGCTTGGCCGATAGAAGTGGGGATCGTCCGAGACCTACCGGTACCGATCCTATTGGGGAGGGACTTTCCGGGATTTCAACATCTCCTCACCGCCACAATGCAGCCAGCAGAACCGCGACGGAGGAGACGGAT
This sequence comes from Danio jaintianensis, assembly GCA_903798115.1. Taxonomy (NCBI): domain Eukaryota; kingdom Metazoa; phylum Chordata; class Actinopteri; order Cypriniformes; family Danionidae; genus Danio; species Danio jaintianensis. Next base: position 27,051,231 of record CAIGQV010000818.1, on the reverse strand, counting down.
TCATCCACGAGGGGGCAGTCCAACTGTCATGCTGGCCACAGACAGCAAGCGAGAGGGTGAGTGCACACTTTCTGACCCTAACCCTTTCTTTAATCTATTTCAGAGAATAACCACAGGAGGAGAGTTTGGAAAAGAGCAACGGGAAGACGAACAACTTAAACACTGCTGGACACAAGTCGGTGAAATAGATGGAGAAGTGCGTCTTCCAGGGCCTCACCCTCTCCCATACTTTGTGGTCAGAAAAGGTCTGCTCTATTGTATAGGACAGCGGCGGGGGGAGGAAAAACTCCTGCTGGTAGTCCCAAGAACCAAGACGGAGACGATAATGGAGCTGGCAGACTCCCATCCGATAGCTGGGCACTTGGGAGCGGAAAATACCATCCAACGCATCCGCTTCCACTGGCCTGGCCTGGAGGCGGAGGTGAAAAGGTTCTGCCGGGAGTGCGCCACCTGCCAATGGACGTCACCACGTAAACCTCCCCCTAGCCCGCTAGTACCCCTCACCATCATCGAGGTGCCCTTCGAGCGCATTAGGATGGACCTGGTGGGCCCGCTGCCGAAATCAGCCCGAGGTCATCAACACATCCTGGTCATCGTAGACTATGCCACCAGGTACCCCGAGGCGATTCTCCTCCGGTTAGCCAATTCCAAATCCATTGCGAAAGAGCTATTCCAGTTCATCATAAGAGTTGGAATCCCCTCTGAGATATTGACTGACCAGGGCACCCCTTTCATGTCTCATGGGGGGGGTGACGGGCCACCCAATGTATAATCAGCGTCATCCTGGAAAAGGAGCACACACACCACCTGGATGCAATTATGCAGATCGCCAGCACCTGGGACTCGTCTCTTCAAGCCCTTTAAAAGAGCCACAACGAAGACAGACGCTGAGAAGCCTCTCTGCTAAACACAACTCTAATGTGTTCTCTCTCTCTCCCTCTCAGAAACCACGGACTGATCAAGGTGGCGATCGGCGTATCACGAGCATGAATGGGAAAAGGATCAAAGCACCGACTAATCACCTGGGCACCTCTTCACTTGGACCAAGGGTCGTTCACTGAAGACACCAGCACACCTCACAAACCTACAGCACGTTTGATTTCACCAGCACTGTAAATAAAAATCCCTTCGGGGGAGTGTTCACATTCAAATTGTGTCTGCATTTTCACTCCACCCTGCTACTATATATATATATATATATATGTTCATTCATTCATTTTCATCCGCTTTTCCGGGGTCGGGTCGCGGGGGCAGCAGTCTTAGGAGAGAACCCCAGACTTCCCTCTCCCCAGACACTTCCTCCAGCTCCTCCGGGGGGATCCCGAGGCATTCCCAGGCCAGCCAAGAGACATAGTCCCTCCAGCGTGTCCTGGGTTTTCCCCGAGGCCTCCTCCCGGTGGGACATGGCTGGAACACCTCCCTAGGTAGGCGTCCAGGAGGCATCCGAAACAGATGCCCGAGCCACCTCAGCTGACTTCTCTCGATGTGGAGGAGCAGCGGCTCTACTCCGAGCTCCTCCCGGGTGACAGAGCTCCTCACCCTATCTATAAGGGTGCGCCCTGCCACCCTGCGAAGGAAACTCATTTCGGTCGCTTGTATCCGAGATCTTGTCCTTTCAGTCATGACCCAAAGCTCATGACCATAGGTGAGAGTAGGAACGTAGATAGACCGGTAAATCGAGAGCTTTGCCTTTCGGCTCAGCTCTTTCTTTACCACAACGGACCGGTACATCGACCGCATTACTGCTGCCACTGCACCAATCCGCCTGTCAATCTCATGTTCCATCCTTCCCTCACTCGTGAACAAAACCCCAAGATACTTGAAGTCCTCCACCTGGGGTAAGGACTTTCCTCCAACCTGGAGATGGCAAACCACCTTTTTCCGGTGGAGCACCATGGCCTCGGACTTGGAGGTGCTGATTCTCATCCCAGCCGCGTCACACTCAGTAGCAAACCGCCCCAGTGCATGCTGAAGGTCCATGTTCGATGAAGCCAACAGAACAACATCGTCTGCAAATAACAGAGATGAGATCCTGTGGTCCCCGAACCAGACCCCCTCCAGCCCAAGGCTGCGCCTTGAAATTCTGTCCATAAAAATTATGAACAGAATTGGTGACAAAGGGCAGCCCTGCCGGAGTCCAACATGCACTGGAAACAAGTTTGACTTATTGCCGGCAATGCAAACCAAACTCCTACTCCTATAAATATATATATATATATATATACTGGAAATGTATTGGAAATTTGACAAACATCGGTGCAAATTGTATGAAAGGTCTCTTTAAATGCAAATTAGTTATTGCTCTCTGCCCCTTTCCAAAAAGGGATGGAACTTTTACAACACCTGCCTCAGTTACTCTGTAAAAAAAAAAAATCTTAAACTCCTGTCATATAAGGCTTTTTTGTCACTGATGCATTGTATGAGTTTTAAACCAATTTTTGTATCAGTGTTTTGCAGTGTTGATTGTATCTGTGAATGTAAACAGATGGAGTAGCAATGATATTAATATGTTATATCCATGAAAACAGCATCTATTGGTCATAAAGACAACACACTAATAGTAACTTAAAGCAGGTCTTACACACCTTGGGGAGGAATTATTTAAATATGTCAATTGTAATGTGCATGTTCCCCAAAGAAAACAAAAAAAAAACCTGCTAGAGTGACATCATTAGACACTAAAATAAGCTGAAAGTGTAAAAAGCACAATAAATCCCCTTTAAATGCATGATGCCTAGTGTAACATGTATTCAAAATGAATTCCACTAGTAATCTGAAATTCAACTGAAGCTCAACAAATTGACTGACATAGTGTTTATAATCTGAAACAATTTGAAAAGGTCAAGATTTAAATCACTAAATGTATTCACGTTTGATATGCATTTTAATTATGCCAATATCTTTCTGTAGACATAACAAGAGCAATTTTTACTTAATGAGGATGCAGACATTTTGACCCAAACTTTGACCTAAAGCCGCGGAGCTTCCAATTACAAAGTGTTCGCTTCTAAGTTTACAATGTTGAAAATCATACGTGATGTTACTAATGAGCCATTTGGACAGCGTTTGACATTAAAGAAAATATTTAAATGTATAAAAAGGCCCCGCTGCTGAATAATAGGAATCAGATAACCACTCACGACCAACCAATCACTGTCTATCCTAACGTTTTAATATGCTAATCTATTCTATTTGGGCAAAACACACTTCTAAATGCAGTTTAAAAGACATGAGAGCCTTAAACACACACTAAGCTGCAAGCGCGGTATAATGAAATGGAAATTGTATTCGTATTTCATTGTGCTGAACTGCATGAGGAGCAGCATACATTTTGTGACCCCTTTAAATGTATCATTTTAGATCTGTCACTGACCTTTGATGTTTTATTAGTAAAGCTTCAAATTGTCTCTCTGTTTTGCACAATGACATCCTACAGTTTTTATTATTGTAATGCCATTAATATAGTTAAAAGACACAGAGACCATGATGAACAACCTAAAAATAAGTTCACCCGTCTATTGAACAAAAAAAAGTCATTCAAAACATGCCAAAAAAAGTGTTTGGATTCTTAATTATTGTAGTTGACACTTTAGACGCCCATATGATATATATGCCACTTTATTAGGTACACCTTACTAGTACCGGGTTGGACCACCTTTTGCCTTCAGAACTGCCTTAATCCTTCGTGGCATAGCTTCAACAAGGTACTGGAAATATTCCACAGGTCCATATTGACATGATAGCATCACGCAGTTACTGCAGATTTGTCGGCTGCACATCCATGATGCGAATCTCCCGTTCCACCACATCCCAAAGGTCCTCTATTGGATTGAGATCTGGTGACTGTGGAGGCCATTTAAGTACAGTAAACTTATTGTCATGTTCAAGAAACCAGTCTGAGATGATTCATGCTTTATGCGTTATCCTGCTGGAAGTAGCCATCAGAAGATGGGTAGCACACTGTGGTCATAAAGGGATGGACATGGTCAGCAACAATACTCAGGTAGGCTGTGGCGTTGACACGATGCTCAATTGGTACTAATGGGCTCAAAGTGTGCCAAGAAAATATCCCCCACACCATTACACCACCACCACCAGCCTGAACCATTGATACAAGGCAGGATGGATCCATGCTTTCATGTTGTTGACGCCAAATTCTGACCCTACTATCCGAATGTGGCAGCAGAAATCGAGACTCATCAGACCAGGCAACGTTTTTCGAATCCTCTGTTGTCCAATTTGGGTAAGCCTGTGCAAACTGTAGCCTCAGTTTCCTGTTCATAGCTGACAGGAGTGGCACCCGGTGTGGTCTTCTGCTGCTGTAGCCCATCCGCCTCAAGATTTGATGTGTGTGCATTCAGAGATGCTCTTCTGCATACCTGGTTGTAACGAGTGGTTATTTGAGTTACTGTTGCCTTTCTATTAGCTCAAACCATACTGGCCGTTCTCCACTGACCTCTGGCATCAACAAGGCGTTTGCGCCCACAGAACTGCAGCTCACTGGATATTTTCTGTTTTTTCGGACCATTCTCTATAAACCCTAGAGATGGTTGTACATGAAAATCCCAGTAGATCAGCAGTTTCTGAAATACTCAGACCAGCCTTTCTGGCACTAATAACCATGCCACGTTCAAAGTCACTTAAATCACCTTTCTTCCCCATTCTGATGCTCGGTTTGAACTGCAGCAGATCGTCTTGACCATGTCTACATGCCTAAATGCATTGAGTTGCTGCCATGTGATTGGCTGATTAGAAATTTGTGTTAACAAGCAGTTGGACAGGTGTACCTAATAAAGTGGCCGGTGAGTGTATATATAGTCAGAATACAAAATCAGGAAAAAAAGAAAGAAAAAACAATACAAATATATAGTATTTGTAGCTGCAAAAAATAGCAATTTAGTTATTTAATGGCTATACATGTACAGTAAATCAATTATATTCCCAGACCATTTACTACTGATCAAGACTATGTAAAATGCATATAAATATAATTTATTTGTAAATTTCCTACCAATTTGCCTTTAGTAAGATAACATTTTAGTGCTTAGTTTTAAGATGAATGCTCTGTAATTGAATTTTTTCCAATGCTAATAATTTAATAATGCTAATAATCCTAATAATTTAGCTGATTTGCTACAGATTTTCCAACAAGGTTTTGTTTATTTTTGATCATGTAGAGTAAACTTTATAGGTTTAAGAGTTAATTAAGTTAAATCTTTTTTCATGTTATGTAAATTACAGACCTCAGTGGTTCTGATATTGTTGATATATTGCAAATTTTGTACAAATACTGGAAATATAATGCAAATTTGATAATTAGTGCAAACTGTAAGAAAGGTTTCGGAAAAATCCATCATTTTATTCTGCAAAAATCTGTAAAAATAATGGTTTATAGGATCCCATCAAAAAAACTAGCATCCCGGCGCACGCCTTGATATCATTTATCAAGAATGTCAAAATGAAAATCGATTTGATTTCAATTGACTAACTTGATGTCAAAATTACATTACATTTACATCTAACACGGGCGTCAAAAAACAGGTCAAAAATCAATTACAAGACAGGTCTGTATTTTTTTTATGCGTTTTTGTAGGGATACAAAATCCACTGTAAATTTGTCATTTGGAATTAAAGCTTTTAGATAAATAAAACTTTCTTATATCATAATACTTTTTGCGTCATTATTTAGGTGGTCAAAAAGGCATCAGTGTGTAGATGTCAAATAGATTTAGCACTTTTTAATTGTTTTTTGATGTCAATGTAAATATGTCATTTAATAATCATTTTAGTCCTCACATCTCTTTGACAATGACAAATAGAACCACTGCAGCTCTTCCATAGCTTTCAAATATGATGAAATTAACATACTTTTATGATATTGTCTTTTGTTTTCAGAAGTCTGTCACTAATCCCGCCTTCTCAATGACATCATTCACTGTAATCGTCTATTTTTGCTAGCACACATTGTTAGTCTGAAGATGAACAATTATTCCATGCAAGTTAATCTGCTGAAAAAAAGTTTTTGTTTCAGTAATCTTTAATCAAAATCTAACCATTTGCTTTCTTTTTGGAACAGCAGTACTTCTCTGATGACATCAGTTTGACGGCTTGGGCGAAATATGCTTAGCCACGCCCCCCCCCCCATCCATTAGTTTGCTGCCAGTGAAAGATGAAAGGAGCGCAAAAGTAAACCCCACCCCTACTCAATATTCCAACACAGGCTGATTGTGGATACGCAGCCCTGTCTACATTTCTGGAGACTACAAAATATATACCCAGGGGTATGTCTGGCTCCATTTTGTCTGTAAAACGAACGCTATGTTCCTTTTCGTGTTACCGCTGATCGCTTAACTCCATATGGATGGCTTTTCCGGTGTTACCAGTTTGCTCAGTGGCTCGCCGCGTACACCGATGGACTTGGGATGCGGAGCGGAGCTGACCATGATTACAGGGTTCGAGTCTGGTGAAGAACAGTTCCAGAAACCAGGTAAAACAAAAGCAAAAAAATATATAAAATAAGTAAGTAAACAACAGGCACTTTTCCTAGATTTCTTTTGTAAACACCATCTGTTGGGTTTAGGGAAGGGGGTGGGTGGGTCAGTCGGTCAGTCAGTCAGTCGACAGCAAGCTGGCCTGGTCGGCTGAAGTGTATATTGCGCCCTCTTGTGGATTTACTCGAGAAGAGGACACGCGAGAGAAATTGAGATCATCAAAAAGCGCACACAGCGGCCTCTGGTGGATTGGCAAAAACAAAAACTGCGAGCAGCCGTACCTCCGGTTACGTATTTCGATGTCCCCAGAAATGTAGACCTGAGTACGTATCCGCAATGAGCCTGGGTTGCAATATTCAGTGTCGGTTAGAAATAAGTCATAATACTGAAAAACAAGTCTGCAGCAACTTCCAATTCACCCAAACGCAAGGTATGATTGGTCAGAAAACAATAATTAGTTTGACACGTTTCTTGTCAAACACGCAACAATATTTTAACCTGATAACGTGACTATCATAACAATAAAAAAATGAATGTAGCCTGAATTGTATTGAGCAAAAAAAGCCTCCTATTTCCTCATGCTAATTCAGTCTAATTTGTGAAATGAACACGACTCCCAAAGCTTATGCAGATTTCCTTATGCCACGTTGATCTCGTGACATTTCATTTTTGTTGTGTAAACATCACTAGACTGCAGACTCGTGGGTATCCGCCTGCATCCTTCTGCGATGTTACACAATATATGACAAAAATAATGCATCATCACACATTCACACACAAAAACACGGCTGTTGCAATCAGCATGAGATCACGAGATGATGAAAAACATCAAACGACACCAAAACCATGAACAGAACAAAACATGGACCGTTCCATTGGGAATTGTCTGCATTGTGATTAGAGTGGTTTCATACAGTACCTGAATACAAGTTTGCTGTGTTTTGGGAAGGGATGAGAAAGGAATCAGTTCATATTTGTTTTAGCCTCTACCAGCTGGGAACCAAGATGAAGGTCAAATTCACCCTTGAGAGCACCTCATCATTTCCTAATGATAGTGCTTAACCTGCATTAAATTACTGTGCTAACTACTGCTGTTTTAAAGGTTGTGTAACCTACCACAATAGCTTCGAGTAATACACAGCTTTTATTTCTGCCACACATACTGGCAGAAATAGTAGTGTAGTCGACTCAAGACTGTCTATTAAAAAAATAAAGTTCAAATTCATCTGAAGGAATCCACATTTACTGCCTTAGAAATATCTTATATTCTCATACACATTTTTACTACTAAAATTCCATGACTTTCCATGATTTTTCCAAGACTTCCAAATAAATTTTCATGCAATGTCTACATACACATGGTAAAAGAAAAACAATGCATGTTCAAATTTATTACAGCATAGTGTAAAACGCGCAACAATCTATTTAGTTTCAATTTATATTTATGTAAAATTGATTTAGATAATGCTTACACCGCACTAATAATGTGAGAGTATGTGATTGGCCAAGGACAGAAATGAAGAAAAGAAAACTAACCTATATTAAAGATACAGATATCTGTTTTCCATGACTTTTCCAAAACTTTGTGGGCTTTTCTGTTTTTCCAAAACTTTTCCAGGCCTGGAAAATGCCATGTCAAAATTTCATGACTTTTCCAGGTTTTCCATAACCGTATGAACCCTTTTATATTAAACCAGTGAAACAAATGGGAATAATAAGAAGCTGTTTTCAACTGTATTAAATTACCAACAACAAAATTCATCTTTGATCTGCAGATGTGGTATCAGAAAAAAATACAGTTTTGAATACAAAAATATACAGTAATGAAAAAATAAAAATGTGTTTAATATGGAAGTAGAAGTCCTATATATATTATAAAGTTAATAGATTATAATTATAAATAATAGTATGACAATTATAATGGCCTTATGACAATCATGTTTATGACAGATTTATGACAAGTTATGTTGTCTTGATAAAACAGGTTATGATGTATTTATTTACATCAAGTTGTCTCAAACAGTAAGTACATTTAAATGGACACCAATAATCTGATTTTAATACGATTAAGACAATAATCTGATCAAGAGTCTACCATGTAAACAGTGGTTTTTGATGACCTTTATTCAACTAAAGTCATAATCGAACTAAACAGAAATCGAATTAAGACATGTTGTGTTATTAAAGTGCACTACAGACATGTAAACACCTTAATCAAACTTTGTAGTAATTTTTGCTTTCCCAGCACTGGATTGTGGCTGGAAGGGAATCCGCTGTGTAAAACATTTTCCAGAGTAGTTGTCGGTTCATTCTGCTGTGGTGACCCCTGATAAATCAGGGACTAAGCCAAAGGAAAATGAATGAAGATATCTTTTTGCTACATTTGGCAACATTATGCACACACGGAATAACCGAACACAATTATATAATCATACAATCAAAAATAATCATATTATTTTCTTATTCGGATTAAGGAAAATAATTGTAAACACAGTCAATGTCATCATTGCATTTAAAAAGACATAACTGAAATAACTGCGAATGACACGATGACAGTTGTCATAAAATCCTGACGTGCCATGTCAGGATTAAGATTTCATTTTTCAAGATTTTTCAGTCTTATGAACACTCCATTTAATTAAAGTGTTTCCACATTTTTATCTGGAAAATAATGCACCAATGAACCAGGCAGTAGGAGCATCTATAAGATAGTAAATAGTGTCAATGTTGATTTCTGATGGAAATTCACAGTAAAAAGCAATTGGTTACTTTAAAGAAGTGAATAAACCTGATGCCTTACAAGCAAGAAGTTGACATTCAACCCATTGTAAATTGGAACTGTTAAGTTGACTTAATTGTGTTATCATGATCATAGTTTATTTACTTAATCATTTCAAGGCAACGGGTTTACTCCTTTTTTTAAAGTAAAGTCAGCTAATCACTTTAAAAGCAATGGGCTTACTTACAGTGAAGGGTTTTTGAAAATTATTAGAAAGCAAGGTGGTTACTAAATGCGCTGCAGTCTTCCTTGATTTGAAATATCCTTGTATCCCTCATCCATCAAATATTTGTTCTCTAAAGCCAGTCAAATGAGCGATATCTGTCAAAACTGCATTAGCTAGGGATGGAACGTGTATTTTCTGTTTTCTTGGAACAATCACAATTTCTTTTTTCTTTTTTTTTGTCAGTGTCATTCACGGTGGAAAAACATTTTCTTTAAATATATATTTTTTCCATGACACCAAACTGATAAACTAGTGGCAACAAAAGCTGGTTGTGTTGTCATTTCCTGTCAAAAAGGCCAAAAATCATGAACAAAAGCTGCCAAAATCCAGTTATTTTGACTCGCTGCCTCTCTCCTGTTCCAGTTGCATCTGTTTTGTTTACTTTAAATGTTACACTCATAATTTTACCAACAGTGCTGGTTACATCCCATCTGGTTACATCAACATCTCTTTTGTTTGTGTATAAATTATTTCAAGTTGTGTCCTGTTTTTTTATATAGTTAGAGAACCAGGTAAGACTTCTGTTGTTTCATTTTTTCTTTTGTTGTCAGCTCAATAGGCTTTCACTGCAAGTTAGTTTTGTTTTTTGTATTTTGGCCTTGTTTCTCCCGTTGCATGCAGTTTTCCTTGGTTTCCACCCTTATAAATAAATGGATGCTGAGTTTCTTGAAATGTGTTTGAAGGTGCTGGAACTGAAGAAAAGTTGGTTTATTTTGTTGTGTACTCTATACCTCTTAACCCCTAGGCTAAACGTAGGTCTGTAACTATTGGTGGCTCGTTTGCCTTGACTGTATACGTTTGTTTGTCCAAATGAATAAAATTAGGGGCTTGCTTTAAAAGTTTAATTGAAATATATACATTTTTATGTTTTAACAGCCACTTTATACTTGAGAGGGTGAGAAATGAGAAAGCCAGCCTATTGGTCTGTTGTTTATTTAAGTCTTATGAGTCCACCTTTCTATATGCTATATACTGCTATAAACACAAAAACTCAAGCCAGATCTTCATGATGTTCTGACCTGGTGTAATATAGTCTGTCTATTACTGAAATTACAGTTGAAACCAATATAGAATTTGTATTGGCTACAATGGTAACAGTATTGGTTTAAATGGAACTGTAATAGTTCCTGCTAATATATTGTCTTCAATTGGTGGCCTACAGTAACTACTAAATCCTGATGTAAAATACCCCAAAAAAACCTTTACAACTTATGTGTAGCTATAAATATACAGTAAAAATCTGCTACCAATATGCTTATTAGCAGCATGATAAATATGCTTGAAATTGAACATGCTAGAGAATATGCTAACAACCTTTTATCAGATGCTAAATGTTTATTTCGCTTTACATGTCTGAAAAATGATAGTAGTATGCTAATTCTTAGCACAGCTTTAAAAGAGGTTAGCATACTACCTGTGCTAACAATGATTACTATAGTTTTACTGCAGTACTAATACTGCAATATTACTATAGCAAAACCATGGTTTGCAGCAAAAAACAAAAACATAGTTACTGTAATCATGGTTCCCATAGTGTTTATTATTACTTATTACTATAGTAAAAACAATGGTCTCAAAAACCTGGTTTTGATACCGTGGTTTTTATAATATTAGTAAAACTGTAGTAGTACTATAATAAAACTGTAGGAATCATGACTCTAGTAACCATGTTTTTTTGGTGCGATTGTGGTTTCAAAAACCAAGGCTTTGATACCATGGTTTTACTACAGTAATACTGTAGCAGTACTAAAGTAAAATTGTAGTATCCATGACTGTAGTAATAATGTTTTTTGGGTGAATACTGTGGTTTTAAAAACCACATTACGCACCATAAAAACCATGGTTACTATGGTTTCTATAGTTTTACTATAGTTCTACTAGTTTTACTGTAGTAAAACCATGGTTTCAAAACCATGTTTTTTTTTTTAAACCACAGTACGCACCAAAAAAAACATGGTTACTAGAGTTATGATTACTACAGTTAATTTTTGTAAGGAAATAAGCTAAAACATCTTAGCCATGTGTTAAAACAACATGCTAGCAACATGCTACTTTATTCTAGCAACATCCCAGATAGCACACCTACATCTGCAAGACATTTCAAAGAGGGTTTCAACTGGAAAATATTTGCTGTGTAGAAAAATTGGATAAACATTGTTTAAATGTTTTACATACATTGTAAATCATAAAGAAATATTCATATTTATCTATTTAACATTCGAAAAGAGATGCATATTGACAATGTTTGGTAACAAGTTAAATAAACAGTGTTAAAACATGCTAAATTGTGCTGAATATGTGCATTGTTTTGAATTTTTCAAACAATTGCAAAGTGTTTTCAAACATTAAAGGTGCAGTAGGTGATCTGCCAAAATGCTAACCGGTTAGCATAATATCTTTGAAACACAGTCCCACCCCTGCCGTCCAAAGCCACGCCTCCTGATATCATGAACACGCACCTTAAAGATGACAGAGACCCACTAAATCACGTCAGAAAACTTTGTAGTATTTTATAATACTACAATTCCGAACAAAAAAAACGGCATTATATCTAGCACTTTTCAGTTGTGTAGCAAGCAAAACTTGTCATAATGTGCAATATTTCACGCATGCAAGGATCGCTGGTCTCACTCTCTCACGCGCTTTGTCCTAAAGCGGCTACTGTATGCTTAGTGGTTGGCCGGAGGCGTGCAGGAATTACACTTATTACTAAGCCATACTTACATGCTATTTCAGACCAAATATTCAAAGTAGCTTGGTAAACAATATAGGGAGCACGTCACTGGTTCATTTTTGAACAATGACAACCTATGTGAATATAAAACCTCAGTAAACTTCACCTCAGTAAAGCAGGCTAGGCGGAATAGCGCTATTTACTTATGTTTTGTTGTTAAACAAAACATTTTTTTTACTTTATCGATGCATTAAATGCTGTACCTTATGAAATTGAAAACAGTCACATCAATCTTTCACCGGAAGATTTCAGTGGCTGAACAACACTTCTGTGCATATAACCCATTCGTAAAACAACACAATCTATATCAGCTTTGCCTGACTAAATTAGTTTTAAAACATAACATTACCTGTCTAAAAGAAATACTTCAGCCATGGTGTCATCCTTCCTCCAGCGTGAAAACATAACTCCAATATTGATTCAGGATTTTTAAAAAGTTTTGATTCAGTATTTGTTTTTACCGCTGTGACTGTCTCGTGTGCACATGAGCGTGCGGCGCAATTCCACACGCAAACGGCAGATCTGCCGTTTTAAAACTTTATTTTTCTTATGTCAAGGATATCAAATATCAAAGATTCATGTGAACATAGAGTGGACTTTAAATTGTAAAACAGATGGCAGTTAGGTCGCTCAATGCAAATACCCTCGAGCAGATGCTAGCCAATCACGTTAACGCAACGATGGAAAGGTCGTGTGATAGGCTGTTGTCTTCTGCGTATCGTAGATGCTGTGACATATTTTGTGAATGAACCTTGAAGCGTGCAGAAACCGTGAAGTGCGCAGCCGCAGAAGTGTGACAAAC
>CAIGQV010000818.1:27006424-27028199 GCA_903798115.1 Danio jaintianensis | reverse complement strand
TGACAGCCTCGGTTGTTCTAGTGTTAAGAATTTTTTTCTCCCAATTGGCAACAGAACAAACCACTGTTGTCCAATGAATTGCCTAATTAACCTAAGATCCCTAGTTAAGCTACCCAGCAGGCACACAACATCAAATGATGTTGATATTTGGTTGATTTTAGGTTGTGTTGGAAAGTGACCAAAATCCAACGTCGAGCCAATACTGACGTCAAATACTGACATTTATTTGTCAGGTATGGCAACCAAAATCCAACATCTGATAGACATCATAGTGGTAAAGTCCACACAACGTCAAGCTGTAACATCATTAGATGTTGATATTTGGTTGTTTTTAGGTTGCGATGGAAAGTGACCAAAATCCAACGTCTGTCTGACATTGGACACTGACGTCGGTCCGACATTGGATTCTTGGAAATTCTCCCGATTTTCTTTCCACCCAAAATGCAATCATGTTGACGTCCTGTGCCTGCTGGATAATTAACCTAGTTACCCCTTTAAATTGTACTTTAAACTGAACACTAGCATCTTGCAAAATTTTGAATGTGAAAAGACCCCATTAGGTATGATTTTTTTGCATTTTGAATGACAAGGACACATGGCATGTCCTTATAAGCTACTTCAACACTGTGACAACTTGGTCATACCCATGCCATTATACAAATTCATGCACACGCACACACGCGCACACACACACGTTCCTATATCTCGGTGGGACTCTGATAGACGTAATGCAAACCGTATATTCCATATATCCCTTAACCCAACCCTACCCCTAAACCCACAGGAAACAATATGCATTTTAATATTTCCAAAATACTTCATGCTGTGTGATTTATAAGCATGTTTACCCATGGGGATCTCAATGGTGACAAGTCCCAATGAGTCTGTGTGCATTCAGGTTTAAGTCCCCACTAGGATATAAAAACAAGTACACAAACACACAAAAATTAGCAAACACAACTGCAAGTCCCTGACAATCAAATACAAGCATACTAGCATGGTTAGCATCTTAAGTTTAGTCAAGTTTTTTTAAAGGAGCTTGCACTTGACTCTTGCTCAAGTATCTTTCCAGAGGAAAATGTCTGCTTGAGTTGGATTTTTTTCTGCAGTAATGGTTCTTCAGGTGGAGAGGGATTTATTTTTCTCTCCGCTCACCTACACTGGCTTTAATATCTGATAGGACACCGTGATATATAAGACAGTGATTGTGAAGTGCTGTATGTGGGTTTGAGATAACGGTGGGGAAACTGCTCGAGTGCACTCATTCAGACCAGCACATGAAGAGGAAAGCACATTAAACATGTCTCATTAAGATCTATGCTGAGATTCACGGCCATCAAACTCACCTGTCTAATGTTCGCAGTGCAGCATTTGCCCGAAGAAACAGGAGAGAAAAAAATAGATCTTTCAGGAAATCGCTTTTACCATCAGTTAGTTAAATGATTGGAAAAAGTGACTGGCTTGTAATGGAAGATCAAAGTATTATGTAAGGATAATATTTGTCAAGATGCAGATTTGAAATTAGCTTATCAAAATCAATAACATACACCAAGAGTTCATGTTCATTTATTCAGGGCTTGGAAAATGATGCTAATTCAAGGACTGACGGGATAAGAGCACCTCTTGTGACCCACGTTTTTCATCTCCGCTAACAGTTCAAAGGCTGTACTAAAGAATGCATTTCCATAATTTCCAACAACAGCGTGATATTAATTATAAATAGTTTTTTGATACAAGAGTTTGTAATGACATGGAAAATATTCAGTTGAAATGGAAATAAAATGACACTGTTTGTGTGCTAAAATCAAATCTAACTTTAAACGTTGCTACTGAACATGATTTATTATTTGAAAATTAAATAAATAATTTAAAAATAGTGATTATGGAATTTATGAAGATCCAACTTAGAATGAAATATGGGAGGGAGACAGAGAATGATGGGATTGGGAAAGGTCAGTGAGTCAGGACTCAAACTTGGTTGCAGTTGTACCTAAAGAATATAACTTATGTAAATTTGCATCTCTGGTCCATAGAAAGGCTTTTTTAGAAAAAGCAAGAAAAAAACAAACAAAAAAAGACACTGTTGCACATATGCATGTCTAACATAACACCAAATGCACCAAATTTTAGCTGCCAAAAAACTAAGAAAATGGCCAAAAACAAAAGCCAAAAAGAGGACACACTGTGCCGCATACCCAGCAATGTTGAACGTGCTGTAGCCACTGTGCAGTCTAAAGCAGCTTTCACACTGGACGTGAAAAGCACTGTGTTATAAAACCCATTCATTTCAATGGCTTGTGCCGCACTAGGGCAGTTTGATACTGTGCTGTCCAAAGTGCAAAAGCAACAGAGCACGCTGTCAACTAGCTTGCATGTACTGTGGTCAAAGTTCAAAATAGCTTAATATCGCGCTCTGCGATGATATTCTGCTCATGTACACGTATACTTTTCTATGCATGAACCCCACTTACTCACTAGAAAAGCAAAGTCAAATAACATACCCGCGAAACATACTTTAGTGTTGTCACAATACTGAAATTCGATACCAATCGGTACAGAAATGTTTAAAATTCCATTTCCATTTCCCGTTAACATTTGAGGGCTGTTGAGTTTTCAAACCATTCTTAAACACTGCTGATTTGCCATTGTGGTCACATGCTCAACAGAAATGACTGTGATTGGCCGTGAAGGTCATCAGTTCACTGAACTCACCGCTGTTTACAGTGTAACCACAGATACAGGGACACTGTAGTGTTTTAAAGGTGCGAAGATCAGCTGGTCTGTTTATAAGCTGACATACGAGCAATCCGCTGATGAATCGACTGATCTTCACGCCTTTAAAACGCTCCAGTGTCCCTGTGGTTACACTCGGTAAACAGCCATGAGTTCGGTGAACCGATGACCTTCACAGCCAATCACAGTCATTTCTGCTCAAATGTTAGTGAGAAATGGACGTTTTTAAAATATCAGTACCGATTGGTATCGAATCCCTTTATCGTGACAACACCAGTATACTTGCTCTTTGTCTCGCAATAGTGCTACTTTGCTGTCATGGCAATGCTGGTAAAACGACACATCTCAACTTGCTCAATTTTAATAAAATCCGTTATTTTATTGTCTTGTTTTTAAAAAAATCTATATAATTGAAGATATCTAGTTAAATTTGAAAAGCCTTACAAAATTACTAAATATTACTAACTAAAATACAGCTTTGTTTTTTTTAATCAACGAAACATTAAATAGTAAGTTCTGTTGTGAAACTCACTACTGGGCGCTAGGGGTGTGACAAGATCTCATATGATGAGATCTCACGAGATTAAATTGTGATGAGATTTCTCGTCGAGGTGAAAAGTTGTCTCGTGAGTTGTGATGTTATGATGGAGCGTGAGGGTGAAATTAGCATTGAAGATTGGAGGCAGGATTGGATTTGATCTGCAAATCAAGTGCTTTGCACACACCTGGCAACCCAGGCTGGCCTCGGAGTTGCGACAGTACATACACACCTAGCGAGTCAGTAAAGCAGCACACATACACACATCTCTAAGCGCGCGTAAACAAACACACACACTCACTGAATGATCTCCTGGAGACTCATCGTCACATCATCATCACGGAACGCATGTTTATGCTGTCCGGTAAAAGCTGATTTTGTTTTTGTTTTTTTATTCGCGTGCGGTATCAAACTCCATTAAACTCTCTCCTATCAGTCCTTACTTCATATTCGCATGATCGCATCCAGTAGCTCAGAGTGAGTCAGGGGGGCATAAATGAAATCTTGCTAAATAAAAGTGAAACTGATTTATTAAATTAAAAATTAAATACAAAAAATTACATATATTTTTTTTAAGTTCAGTGTGTGGAAAGAAGTTTGATTTCTCATGTGAAATTGAACAGGGGAGAAGCCAGTCAGTTGAGTTTATAGCTAAATATTTAGCAGTGTTTGCATGTCCTTTATGACATAGAATTCATTTAAATAGAAATAAAATACCATTCATTACAATGTTTTTAAAAAGCACCTAAATTGTTTTTTTTTAGTTCAATAAAAATCTATTTTCAAATATTTTGCTAATATTTAAAATGATATATAAAAATATTATTTTCCATTCACAGGCTATTAGCAAAATATTTAGCAGTGTTTGCATGTTCTTTACTGCGTATAATTCATTAAAATTGAAGTAAAATAACATTCATTACAAGTTGATTTAAAAAAAACACCTAAATAGTTTTGCGATTTGTGTTTGTTTTTTTTCAGTTGAATAAAAGACGATTTTCCATTCATGTATTTCATCATTGAGGATTTCTTAAAAATAATGTAAAAATCTCGTCTCGTCTCGTCTCGTTCTCGTGAACCCAATCTCGTCTCGTCTCGTGGAGTAGGCATCTCGTCACACCACTACTGGGCACACAGGTCATATCTAATCTGCTTCTACTACATCATAAACTACATGGTGCAGGTGATAGGTTGCTGCTGCTTCATCAGCCAATGAGCTTACTCCTCAACATTTAAATGCCTCAGTTTTGTTTGGCCTTGTTATGGGCAGCGCGTTTTTGGATCCCTCCTCCACCCCAGCTCCACCTGTGTATAAACCTGCTATGGGGGGTTGCATATATCACTACTACATCACTACTGCTATACACTTTTTATACACAAACACTTATTTAACAACATATTTTACATGCTAATTTGCACATAACAGCTGCTGTTGTATATAGTAATATTCCTGTACATACACTTGTCAATTTGTATATTTGCATTCACTACAACTTTCATTTTTTAAATATATTTATTATCTGTTTTTTGTCCTGTCTCTGTAATTCTGTTGCACTGTAGAAGCTCTGTCACGAAAACAAATTCCTCGTATGTGTGAACATACCTGGCAATAAAGCTCTTTCTGATTCTGATTCTGATATATATTATGCTTGCAGCAGCAGTAGTGTGTTATATTCTCAGACATCAAATCTGCAAATATACTAGAAGCAGCAGGTCTCGATTCTTGTTCTGTGGCAATAATAAAAAAATAAAAAGCATTAACTCACAAAACAACTCCCAAAAAACAACACATTTCAGAAAGCAAACGTTAAGCTCACAACACAACAGAAATGGTCCTGACCAATAGATGGCAGTGGAACACCGATTACTTCTTCTTCTTCTGGTTGAATGGCAAGTTACAGACCGAAACAGCGATTACTTCTAGACGCGGCAAGAAATTTGTCACAATACATTGGTACCAAGGAGCAAGAAGTGGATTTGACCCCATCTGCAATGTCCACGAAATGAACGAATACTCGTGAGAGTACTGTGAACCTGTGTGGTTGGGAGCATTTCCGTTGTGTTGTAAGTTTAATATTTGCTTTTTGAAATGTTGCGTTGTGATCTTAATATCGTTGTGTTGTGAGATTAATGTTTGCTTTTTTAAATGTCATTGTGCTGTGATCTTATTGTCGTTTTCTTTGCTTTTTGAAATGTTGTTGTGTACTACTAGGCCACCGTAGATCTATGCCACCAAGATTAAACACATCAACATTGCTATATACAGCAGGGCTCGAAATGAACCTTTTTGCTTGGTAGCACCGGTGCTCCTAACTTCAAAAATGTAGGCGCACCAGCCAAAATTTAGGTGCACCCACCACTAATTATGAGGACCGTTACTACAAGTTTTATATTAACAGATTTGTTGCATTTGAAATCAACACTAATCAAAACTAACAAACGGAAAAAAATCTTCATGCGCCCACTGGCCCTGCACGCACTGCTTGACGTGAATGAGATGAACTGAGTTAACGATAATAACTTTGCTGTTCTCACGGGTGGTGTCTGATATTGCACAGATATTGACATATAACTTATTGTTTACATACGTCATCTTAATAGCAATAACAGTCTTTTCATGTGCTGCATATTAGTTTAATCTTAGTGAATGCATGCTCTCTTGCGATGGTGAATGCGGTGCCAGTTGCACGACTGACAACATCATGGCGATTAAATGAAGGATTAAATAACATTAGAACATCTCGTGCTTAAAATGTGTAGATGTGGCAAATACTGTTACCTGAAACTCTGTCCAACCGGCTTTACGGTGAATGGCTGTAGTCATTTTCATAGCGGACTTTAACCCACTGGAAGTCTTTTATCCACTCTTATGGTGGATTAACATTCACCACATGATCACTAATAAGATGTGCCATTATTTTTAACTTTAGATAGTTTATAAAACAAAATCTGTCAGTGTAATTTTCATTCTCTCGTATCCGGACCTTTACATTTTCGCGGCTGTAGCTCCGTCATCTGAACTGAGTAATTGACAGCTGATATTAACCAATCCATTCACGTCCTGTTCTAGAGATTGTGGGATTTGTTTACTGCAGCAAGTTGACATGACAACTGTTTTAAAGTATTCCTGAGCGCTGCGTTTGGCGTTTTTTGGTGCAAAGATGCATTTTGCGTGAATTTCTCCTAAATACGCGCATGCGGTGAACATTTTGCTGTGAAAACTGGTCGCACAGCAACAATTTGACACAAATTTTGCACAAATGCTCCCAAATACATTTTGAGGTCGCATAGATAAAATTTCAGGCACATATGCAATCAAAACGGTCGCAATTGAGACCTGATACATATTTATTACCATACTAAATCTCTCAGAGAGTCGTCATTACAAAACTCGTTACGCTATCATAAAGCTTCGAAACCTTTAAACAACCTCAGTGTGAATCAGTGGTTTGAAGCAACAATCTGCAAGAGCCATGTGATATTAGTAAACAAGGTTTTGTTATTTCATAATCACTTCAAACCATTTCGAAATGTCAACGTTTGCAGCGGGGGAACCATTCAACCACTCATCAAGTGTCTATAGAGTTTATGGACACTTAAAACAATCTTAAAGCCTTAAAATCATCTCAGATCAGTTTTATATATTTGGCACTGAGACATCCTCTGTCTACTCCAGTAAATCTCAAGACTTTCACAGGGTTCCGGATCTATTCATGTGTGGAAATGAAGCCTTCATTCACAATTTGATCTCAATGAATCTTGACATTGATATTCTGGAATATTAATACGATATACGTTTTCTGACATGGTTGTTAAATAGATGCTACACTTGCTAATAAGGAATTGTTGTCAAAAATATAAGCCAGAAACATTAATTACTGCAAAAAAAAAATTATTATAGACTAGCAGTCAGTGTATTTGCTTGCATTTTGGTTATTGTTGTGTTTGGCCAGGCAAAGTATTTGATTATTAATAGCTTACTGATACGTCATAAGATGGCGCCGCGGATGGCTGCCTCGGTGTGGAGCTCTCCAGTTTTTGCACTGTTTTTGTTCGTTTGTCCTGTTTTATGTTCATCGTACGAGATCAGTTATTCCAGGGACGAGCTGCTGAACATTCGGCAGTACACTCCAATTAATCACCAACCGGTTTTTGATTTCTCTGGCGTTTTGCTGAACATTGTTGTCGGCGGAGCAGCTGCACTAGGGAAACGCTACAGGACGCGCAGGCGTGGGAAGCGAGCCGGCGCGCTCGTCAGGCTCAAACAGCGCGGCTTCAGAACAGCGCTACCGAGCATCCATCTGGCGAATCTCCGCTCTCTTCCTAACAAAATGGACGAACTACTTCTGCTCGCACGCAGAAACAAGAACTTTAACAACTCTGCTGCTCTGTGTTTCATGGAAACCTGGCTGAACGAAGCCATTCCGGACAGCGCGTTACACCTACCGGACTTTCAGCTGTACAGAGCGGACCGCGATACGGAGTCAACGGGAAAAACGCGCGGTGGTGGGACATGCTTTTACATCAACAGAAGGTGGTGTACGGATGTAACTGTGTTAAAGAAGATGTGCTGTCCTGACGTGGAAGTGCTTTTCATTAACTGTAAGCCGTTCTACTCGCCGCGGGAGTTTTCCTCGTTCATTCTCATCTGTGTTTATATTCCACCACAAGCACACGTGAGTACTGCACTGCAACAGCTGGCTGATCTGATCACAGAGACAGAACAACAACACCCGGACTCTGTTTTATCATTCTCGGTGACTTTAATCAGGCGAAACTCACACATGAGATGCCTAAATTCAAACAGCACATTACATGCCCCACCAGAGACAATAATATTTTGGACCATTGCTACACCACAATAAAGGATGCATATCGTTCCGTCGCCAGAGCAGCTCTAGGACTCTCCGACCACTGCCTGGTTCATCTTATACCAACTTACAGACAAAAACTTAAAACTACTAAGCCAGTATTAAGGACTGTTAAGAGATGGACCAACGACACAGAACAGGCCTTACAAGCCTGTTTTGAATGCACTGACTGGAGTGTTTTTGAAGCTGCAGCCACCGACCTCGACAAACTCACAGATACCGTAACATCATACATCAGTTTCTGTGAGGAGCTATGCATCCCTACCAGGACCTACTTATCATTTAACAATGATAAACCATGGTTCACACCAAAACTTAGACAGCTTCGTGAGGCCAAAGAGGATGCCTACAGGAGTGGGGACAGGATCTTGTACAATCAGGCAAGGAACACACTGACAAAGGAGATTGGTGTGGCTAGGAATAGCTATGCCAAAAAGCTGGGAAACCAGTTTTCTGCCAACGACCCGGCATCAGTGTGGAAAGGCCTGAAAGACATCACAAACTACAAGACACCATCCCCCAGCATTGATGGCGATAAACAACTTGCAAACGAGCTGAATAAGTTCTACTGTAGATTTGAGACACCCCACACCCACCCTGACGATCTCTCTACACAGCCATCAACACCTCCAGCCACTCCACTCTCCCACCCTGCACTTCAGATCAGCGAGGATAATGTGCGTCAGATCTTCAGGAAACAGAAGAGAAGGAAAGCACCTGGCCCAGATGGTGTTTCACCAGCCTGTCTGAGAACCTGCGCTGACCAGCTGGCTCCCATTTTCTCACAGATCTTCAACAGATCACTGGAACAGCGCAAAGTTCCATCCTGCTTTAAATGCTCCACCATCATCCCAATCCAGAAGAAGCCAAAGATCACAGGACTCAATGACTACAGACCTGTTGCCTTAACATCTGTGGCCATGAAGTCATTTGAAAGACTGGTGCTAGCATATCTGAAGGACATCACTGGACCTTTGCTGGACCCCCTGCAGTTTGCCTATAGAGCAAACCGGTCTGTGGATGATGCAGTCAACATGGGACTGCATTATACACTACAACATCTGGACAAACCAGGGAACTACGCAAGGATTCTGTTCGTGGACTTCAGTTCTGCCTTTAACACCATCGTCCCATCATTGCTCGAGTACAAACTGACCCAGCTCTCTGTTCCTAGCTCTGTCTGTCAATGGATCACCAGCTTTCTGACAGACAGACAACAGCTAGTCAGAATGGGCAAAATCACATCCGACAGCCGCACCATCAGCACCGGTGCCCCCCAGGGATGTGTCCTCTCCCCACTGCTCTTCTCCCTGTACACCAATGACTGCACTGCAAAAGACCCCTCCATTAAACTCTTGAAGTTTGCTGACGACACTACTGTTATCGGACTCATCCGGAACGGTGATGAGTCTGCATACAGACAGGAGGTGGAGCGGCTGGCTCTATGGTGCAGATGCAACAACCTGGAGCTGAACACGCTCAAAACGGTGGAGATGATAGTGGACTTTAGGAGAAACCCCCCTGCACTTCCCCCACTCACCATCATGAACAGCACTGTGGCTGCAGTAGAGTCATTCAGGTTCCTGGGCACCACCATCTCTCAGGATCTGAAGTGGGACATTCACATAGACTCTATTGTGAAGAAAGCCCAGCAGAGACTGTACTTCCTTCGTCAGCTGAGGAAGTTCAACCTGCCACAGGAGCTGCTTGTACAGTTCTACTCAGCTGTCATCCAATCCATCCTCTGCACTTCAATCACCGTCTGGTTCGGCTCAGCTGCCAAAACCGACCTCCGTAGACTACAGCGAATAGTCCGGACTGCTGAACGAATCACTGGCACTACCCTTTCTACACTTCAAGAACTGTACTCTTCCAGAGTGAGTAAAAGGACTCGCAAAATCACTCTGGACCCTTCACACCCAGCACACTTTCTGTTTGAACTGTTACCGTCTGGCCGGCGCTACAGAACACCGAGCACAAAAACAGCCAGACACAGGAAAAGTTTCTTTCCTCAGGCCATCTACCTCATGAACAGTTAATTATTCCTCTACTGTGCAATAAACGTGCAATACTTTTTCATACGCATTTGTACACAGCACCTTAAAACAGTATACAATGCAATACTTTCTCCTACGCATTTGTACACAGCACCTTATAACAGTATACAATGCAATACTTTCTCCTACGCATTTGTACACAGCACCTTATAACTTGTAAAACTTGTATATTTATAACAAATCTGTACAACAATTCATCATCCAGAGCTCTATTGTCTAACTGCATCTCTGTTTAATGTTTGTTGTATTTTATTTTATTTTCCTCATATTTATTTTGTGTTGTCACTTGTCACTTTATGTACACTGGAAGCTTCTGTAACCAAAACAAATTCCTTGTGTGTGTAAGCACACTTGGCAATAAAAACGATTCTGATTCTGATATTATACTATATTATTAACCAACAACAAAACAGAATTCCCTCAAAGCCTCATACAGGACATCTTGCATTCCACATAATGCAAGGAGAAAAACATACAGAGGAGCGAACGAAGCAGCAGCGCAACGAAGCGAACGAAGCGCAACCGATAAAACACACAAAACCCTTAAGGCGTGAATAAATCAATCTACTGTTGTAAAGACAATGCTAAATATTACACCTACTCTGCAGTGAAGACATTTGCATAGTTACTTAACTGACCGTGTGAACTCCCGTGTTAATAAGTGTGATTCAATTGTGTGTCTTTACACTGCATTGATATGAAATGCATATTTGGCCAAACGTGATAAGTAAAAAACTAATCTGCTAGCCCGTAGGAAACAATAAAGACTAGTTGGACATCTCTAAGAGCTGAGAAAGTTGGAACGAGATTAAAGATTAATCGTCTCTGTCCCTGCTGAAGCTGCTTTGCCAAAAATACAAAGGAGAAGATAGTAAATTCTGAGCTTGTTTTGAGCACACAAATCCTGAGGAACTAATTTCTTGTTGCTGTTTATAGTTTTTTAATGGTGTGAAGAGAACTAAAGATCATGTCTAGCTATAATAAAAACCTTGTAAATTAAACGTTACTCTAATTAGGTGTATTTGACAATAAAATAGCTGAATTTATGTAAGACAGTTCAATATGTTGTGTACAATAAACAAAACTGACCTACACATAATTTTTCCCCAAGTTATTTTAGTATTATTGATATACATTTATAGTTTGTTTTTGTTGATACTTTGAACTAGATTGTAAACGTTTTAATCTTTTGCCATTCCATTTTAATTTAAAGGGATAGTTCATCCAAAAAATGAACATTTACTCACTATTTACTCTCCCTCTGTCACGGTCACACACACAAAGGAGAGAAGGCAGGGATTACTTTGTGAGTATTTATTGTGGAGCAAGTATAAACAGTGGGTAAACAGGTGAGCGGTGCAACTGGTTGAAGGCTCTCTCACACGCTCGTCCAAGCGGTAAGTTCAAGTTCAGTGCAATCACCAATGTAACAAAAGTCACTTCCCTTAATCATTCGTTTGCATCCACAGATACAGAAAGCAAGCCTCAAGGAGCACAGGAGCGATCGGAGCAACAGGGAGAAGATCCAGGAGGCGGAAACCATTCAACTTCAATTCCAGCCGGTGAGTGACTGAATGAAGTGAATATATATAGCAGGGGTCACCAATCTCGGTCCTGGAGGGCCGGTGTCCCTGCAGGGTTTAGCTCCAACTTGCTTCAACACACCTGCCTGGATGTTCCAAGTATACCTAGTAAGACCTTGATTAGCTTGTTCAGGTGTGTTTAATTAGGGTTGGAGCTAAAATCTGCAGGCAATCTGCCCTCCAGGAACAAGTTTGGTGACCCCTGATATATAGGGAGTGGGTGATTGCAGGTGCAGGTGTGGGTGATTAAAACTCTGGTGATTGTTCAAGGGTGTGGTGTGTGGTGGATGGTGACTGTGAGTGGTGACTGGGACTGAGGGAACATGCAGAGGGTGTGACACCCTCAAGTGGTTATAAACCTTTATGAGTTTCTTTCTTCTGTTGAAAACAAAAGAAGATATTTTGATGAAAACTGAAGACCTGTAACCATTGACCTCCATAGTAGGAAAAACAAATGATCAATGGTGACAGGTTTCCAGCTTTTTTCAAAATACTTTCTTTTAACAGTGTTTAACAGAAGAAAGAGACTCAAACAGGTTTGGAACAAGTAAAGGGAGAGTAAATAATGACAGAATTTTCATTTTTGGGTGAACTGTTCCTTTAAGGTTTGGTATTGGCAAAGTAAATATTGTAATTTTATTAATACTTTTAATGTTTTGTTTTTTAGTATTTATAATTCAGTATATGTTTGGTAAACATGTACACATTTTTATGATTTACAGTTTGTTTAAAATATGTACATATGTGCAATTTGTTTATTTTCTTGTTAATGTTTAATATTTTTTTACAATTAACCTTTATTAAAAAAATTGCTTTAAATCGGTGCCAATAGCCTAGTGGTTAAGTGCACCGACATATAGCACTGTCAAGCTCATGGCGACCTGAGTTTGAGGTCCTTTGCCGACCTTTCCCCTCTCTCTGCTCCCAATACTTTCATGTCTGTAACCTCCACTGTTCTATCTCAATTAAAGGTGAAAAACCCCTAAAAATGTATTTAAAAAAATATATATATATAGCTTTAAAAGCTTTACATTTTATCAACTGATATAACCCTAACACTTTTAGTTAAACTTACATTTTTGTTTGTTATTTAAATGTTAATTGTTCATTTTTAAGATATTTAATGTCTATGATGTCTAAACAGTAGCATTTAGCATTTTAGAGCTATTTTAGCACTTTTATAATACATTCATTTTCCTTTGGCTTAGTCCCTTATATATCAGGGGTCGCTACAGCGGAATGAACCACCAACTACTCCAGCATATGTTTTACACAGCGGATGCCCTTCCAGCCGCAACCCTGTACTGGGAAACACCCATACACTCTCAGATTAGCACACGCACTCATACACTATGGCCAATTTAGTTTATCCAATTATATCGCATGTCTTTGGACTGTGGGGTAAACCGGAGCACCCGGTGGAAACCCACGAGAACACGGGGAGAACATGCAAACTCCACAGAGAAATGCCAACTGGCCCAGCTGGGGCTCGAACCAGCGACCTTCTTGCTGTGAGGCGACAGTGCTAACCACTAAGCCACTGTGCCGCCCTTTATAATACATATAAAACATTTATTACATCATTGTAAAAAAGAGATTAGTTACATTACTTAAAGTGAGTAAACCTGTTAAAAGCGACACGTTGACTTTACTTTAAAAAAGCAAGTAAACCCATTGTAAATTGGAACTGTTAAGTTGAAAACTTAACTTTTATAATTATGCACACTTTTAAGTAGTCAACTAATCACATTTACTGTGCACAACAAAAGCTATGCTTATTTCAAATGTGTGCTTTGATGTCCCAGACATAAATTTTTAATGAAACCAAAAGATTGAAAGAATTTTTTTCCACATTACACTGTAAAAAATGCAGCGTTGCACACAATTCATTCATGTTGTCCCAACACAAATCCATTAAGTTTAATTTAACTAATTTACGTTGATTGAACATAAAACAATAACGTTTTTCCCCAAAAATCTCAAGAATTGTGTTGTTTCAGCTTGTTTTAAATAAGTAGTTTGAACAAGCAGCAAGAATCATTTTTTTGAGTGTACATTAAAGTCACAAGACAGTCCTGTAATCAACATTTGACATTTTTTGACGTCAATGTTAGATGTCAATTTGATTTTTGACAGTGTTTTAATCTTTTTCTGAAATCAAGGTAGTCAGGTAGCTGACATCAAATCGATTTGCATTTTTGATGTCTTTTTACATGTGGTTTTGACATCAATGTGCCAGCTGGGAAACGCACAGACACGAGAAAGAAAGCGAGAGTTGCCATTGGTGGCCACAGTTTGCCAGCTCAGCCTTCAGATCTTCTGCCGATTCTCCGCAATGGCCAAAGAGGAGCTGGAGATGAAAGACTCAAACAAGAAGAGGCAGTCAAATATTTATGAAAGCACGCAGACAAGAGAGAGAACGAGGAGCCGTCAAGGTGTTTGATGGATGTAATGGAGTCCATTTAAGAAGCAGTAGGTGCGCAGCTGATTCCCTGGAGCCAGACAGACAGCCAGTTTGATATGAAAATGCACCTCGTGCCAGTTCTGTGCGCCATATGCCCGTGCTTTCATTGGGGAGATGAGTGCAGATGGTCGGCCTCGCTGCTAATAAGGGGAATAGAGCAACACTAATGACAAGCCCACTGAAAACACCTTCAGTCTGGAACAGCAGGGTCAACTTGTCCTGCCTTCTTCCAAAAACATCCTGCAAAATCTGTCTTGTTCACTGCAGGATGAGTTGCTCCGTTATTTAATAATATATCATGTAAAAGTTCGATGACAATCTACATTGTAAAAATACGTTGTAGAAATAAAGATCAATTGAAAGATAAATATAGTTGAACTCAAAATTATTCGCCCTCCTGTGAATTTTTATTTTATTTTTCAAATATTTCCCAAATGATGTTTAACGGAGCAGGGATTTTTTCACAGTATTTCCTATAATATTTTTTCTTATTTATTTTATTTTGGCTAGAATAAAAGCAGTTTTTAATAAATAAAAAAACATTTTAAGGTCAATATTATTATACAATATTATAATATAATATTATACAATGATTTGCCATGGCAAAGATAAAAGATATCAGTTATGAGTTATTAAAACTATTATGTTTAGAAATGTGTTGAAAAAAATCTTCTTTCTGTTAAACAGAAATTGGGGGAATTTCACTTCAACTGTACACTTTTACCTGCAAAAATAATAAAGTGAGTGAAATATGCAAATATAATGTGATGGAACATTTTATTATGTATTTATATATACCTGTACACACACACTCATACACTACGACCAATTTAGTTCATGCAATTCACTTATACCACATGTCTTTGAACTGTGGGGGAAACCGGAGCACCCGGAGGAAACCCACACGAACACGGGGAGAACATGCAAACTCCGCACAGAAATGCCAACTGGCCCGGCCGGGACACAAACCAGCGACCTTCTTGCTGTGAGATGACAGTGCACTGTGAGATTAGAATATTACGTTTGAATGATGAAAAAGACAGAAGTATCCTTGAACATTTTTGATTCACCAGAAAGAACTGAATTATTTGTTTATGAATGCGCGTTGCATTGTATTTTATTAAACGGTTGAAGAATCCCTGGTGCGACACTAATGACAAGCTGAAAACACCTTCAGTCGGGAATAGCAGGGTCAACTTGTCCTGCCTTCTTACAAAAACAGCCTGCAAATCTGTCCTGTTCACTGCTGGTTGAGTTGCTTGTTCAATTCTTAAGTGATAGCAAAGGCACTGCATGGTTTATTCCCAAAATAATACAAAAACAGGATGTCTTGTGAAAAAAGGAAGCGTTTTTTGGTCTTTATACCATGCCAGGCTAGAAATCATTCTTCGAAATTTTGGATATTATATATTTGAATGATGAAAAACTAAAGAATCACTGTTTGTTTTGGATAACTAAAATGTACCGGCTTATTACTGTTCTAAATTTTTGATTCATTAAAAATAATTAGCTGATAAGAGTCTCTGGATTATGAATCCACATTGGTTGCATTGCATTTGATTCACAAAAATAACCGGCTAATACTCATATGTTCATGAATTGACATTGGTTGTGCTATATTTATTGATCCTCTAAAAAGAACCAAATCTCAAGAATCATTTGTTCATTAATAGGAACTGATTGTGTTGCATCTATTGATTCACTAAAAAGAACCAAATCATAAGAATCACTTGCTCAGAATTACATTGGTTGCACTGCATTGTACCGATACCTTATAAATAATGGGCTTATAAGAGTAATTTTTTTGTGAATCTGCAGTGGTTGCCCTGTATTTTCACTCGATTCATCAAATGAGACAATAAGTCATATAATCATTCATAAGTTTAAACCTCAACATTTACAACTATGGATGCACCGAATATTCAGCCACCGAAAACGTTCAGTTTCCGACCGGAAGATTTTTATCACCGAAACAACATGGCCGAAACTGTATGTTATGATGACGCAAACAGAAACCGCGGCCTGCATGTGCTTGTCTGAACGGCGCTTGGTGTGTCTATTCCATCTATTCGGATCCTCTTACTCTACATCGCGACTGTTGATCCACGACATAAAGATCATTACTTGGATGCAGAAATAAAGCAGCGCAGAAGAAAGAGATCAGTGCCCGTTTGCATGAAAGTCCTTAAATAATTTAACTAAAGGGTGGAAAAAATCCCTGAGGTAAGGGATTTCATTAAGAGCGTTGCAACAAACTTCTTAACTCTCACTCTTACCTAACCCTTACGAAAATTAACCATGTTATTACTATAGTAACCATAGTTAAAATATGTTTTTTGTAGGAAAACCATAGCAACCACAAAATGAACTAAATGAACATTTTATTTTATTTTTAAACGTTAATATTAATTTATGCAATTGCAATGCCTTGATTATATTAAGGTTAGTACACAGTCATATCCATAAATGGAATGGTGCTAATAACTGGCATAATTTCTTTCGGTGTTTTGGTTTTCCTCTTTTTCGGTTGTCAGTTTCGGCCAAGAATTTTCATTTCGGTGCATCCCTATTTACAACATCACATTATAATGCATATTACACAGGTGTCATTTGTTCAAGAATTGGTTGCACTGCACTGTATTGATTCACAAAAAAAATCATTTTCCTATACGAGTCAGTTTTTTGTGAGTCTATTCAATTCAATTCAGCTCAAGTTTATTTGTATATAAACATTTTACAATAATTATTGTTTCAAAGCAGCTTTAAATTATTGCATTGCAATCAAATTAAGTTAAAGTTACACTCAACTATAGGTCATTATATATAAACAGGGATGGGCAAAAATACATTGAAATGTATTTTAAAATGGGGCGTCACAGTGGCGCAGTGGGTAGCACGATCGCCTCACAGCAACAAGGTCGCTGGGTCGAGCCTCGGCTGGGTCAGTTGGCATTTCTGTGTGGAGTTTGCATGTTCTCCCCGTGTTCGCATGGGTTTCTTCCGGGTGCTCCGGTTTCCCCCACAAGTCCAAAGACATGCGGTATAGGTGAATTGGGTAAGCTAAATTGTCCGTAGTGTATGTGTGTGAATGAGAGTGCATGGATGTTTCCCAGTGATGTGTTGCAGCTGGAAGGGCATCCGCTGCATAAAACATATGCTGGATAAGTTGGCGGTTCATTCCGCTGTGGCGACCCCCGATTAATAAAGGGACTAAGCCGAAAAGAAAATGAATGAATGAATTTTAAAATAAAATACCAAATACACCCATTTTAAGTGTATCAAAATAAACTACAAAATACAGCAGCCACAACAAGTAAAATAAAATACTGTATTTTGAAAATACTACAAAATACTTTTACAAGGGAGCATGAAATTTCTTCACAAACCTTCCATCAATAGGCCTATTTGATCAATCCCTTCACCATTAAACTGACTGTTTGATAGCAACAGCGTTTCTCTGAGCAAGTTTTAAGTCAGCTTCTCTGCCAACTCATTCACCTCTACTCCTGTACATGAGTAGGTATTCATAGACCTTTGTTTCTTTCATTTTAGTATTAATTTTGTACAAATTTCATACAGAAAGTCCAGTCTTGAAGATGATCTCTTTAATCACTGTAAAAACCATGTAATGCAGATAATGAGTTGGAATATAGTACTATATCTCATCATTGTGTTTCCATCCATTGCGTGGCCAGTAAAATTGACACCATCTCTTAACACTCTTATGTTTTAAAGGGGTGATATATAAAGAGATTATTTACAATTTTGTTCACATAATTAGTTAAAAAAAAAAAACATTTTTTTTGCAACTGAAATCTTCAATACTTAATTACTTTTATTTGTGCAGTTTGTTTATTCTCCCAAGAGTTTTTCAGTTCTTCTTTAACTGTAAGAGTCTCAGTTTACCCCCTTAGTGAACACCAGTACACCATCTTTAGGTGTTTTATATTTCTAAAGTTCCTCTGCATTTCCAACTGCAGCACTGAGACTGAGAATGATTATGTGCTGAAGGTTCCTCATCCTGTTCTTAAGGACTGATATTATATTCCATATAATTTTTTAAGCAAAGATGCTGATGCTTAATTGTACTATACTGCCATTATATATTACTGGTCTTGGCACTGTATAGTGCACTATTTTCAATGATTGTTGACTTGCTCCCAAATATACCCATGCCATTTTTCTGTTATTTTCTTTATGTGTGTTGCATAACTTCCATCCATACTCCAAGCATTGACCACGTTCTTAATCATATTTCTGTTCTGATCTCAAGGCTAGGCAAATAACTGAAAAAGCACCAATCAAAGGCCTAATTGTTATGATGTCATAATGTAGACTTCTTGCAAAGTATTTTACAGTATTTAAAAAATACAAGACTCTAAAGTATTTTGATACGAAATATTCAGCCATTTTCATCAACCCTACCAAATACAAATTACAAAATACTATTTTATATTTGAAATACGTATTTGAAATACATGTACCATAAATACTGCCCATCCCTGTATATAAGCATAGCTAACCTGCAGTTTTATAGCATATAGGTGATTTCTTTCACTGCTTCTCAATTCCAAGAACGCAGAGAACGGACTTGCGTTCTTGTGAAGACCGGTCACAGGTCACCTCGGAAGAACGAACTCGGGAGACCGTGAGAACACAGAACGTGTCCTGTGAAAAATTAGATGCTGCGTTTTTCCTGATGGTCACATGACCTTCATGTATTTTTAACAGAAAATTATTTAAACATTACAGCCTTCATACAACGATTTATTGTTTTTCCCTTTTCAATATATATAAGATGCACAAAAACCTTATAAATATACTCTTCACAATACAAATAAAACAGATTTTAATATGAATTTCAGCAAATAAACATCCTAAATGTGATTGTCTTTATTAAGATTTTCACGTTATTGTTTACTTTCACCATCTCATTTAGGGAAACTCCTGAGACAAATAAGTTATATCTCTGAACTTTAATAATAAATCTATATAAAATGCTGTGCTTCCCACCTCCTTTTTTCAGTCGCAAAGACTTCTGGGACTTCTAGAGCGAGTTCGGTGCTCAAGTCTGCATCGGTGTGCCTTGATACCAAGAACACATCCGGGAACTTTCACGCGTCCTCCGTTCTTGCGGTCTTGAGTTTTGAAGCTGAACTTTGGCAGTTGATGATGATGTTACACGAGAACACGAGGACGCAAGATCGCTGAAGAACGCATATTGAGAAACAGCCTTTGTGTACATGTTTAATGAAGTGTATTTGTGTATTAAGTGTATGTGTTGTCCTGGAATCTACATTGGTTTCCTTGTATTTTCACTAAAATGAATCATCTTATAAGAGTCATAATTATTCATACAATATGAACACCAACAACACTAATAATTTGGAGTTGGTTGTACTAAATTTATAGATTCACTAAAAAATAAATGGCTCATAAGAGTCAATTGTTTGGGAATCAAAATTAAGTCAAGTCAAGTTTATTTATATAGCGCTTTTCACAATGTAGTTAAGTTATTAAGTGTCATTTGTTTGTGAATTGCACTATGAGTTGCTCTGTATTTCACTGATTCACTAACATAAATCAGCTCATGAGAGTAATTTCTTCATGAATTCACCATGGCTGAAGTAGGGATGCAACGAGTATAGATTTTGGTTGTACGATTGTAGTCTGAGGAATAGTCACGGTTTCACGTTTATCATGATTATTATGCATTCATTAATTTCAAAACACTTCTAGTTTAAAAAATAACTTGAAAACCCAAGATAAGAGTCAAAATTAAGAACTGATAGTTGAAAACAAAAAAATTAAGACAGCACAACTTAATAATAAATAAACAAACAATAGTCCATTTCTCTTTCCCAGTACTGGGTTGCGGCTGTAAGGGCATCTGCTGTGTAAAACATATGCTGGAATAGTTGGCAGTTCATTCCGCTGTGTCGACCCCTGATAAATAAGGGACTAAACGGACGGAAAAATGAATGACTGAATAGTCCATTTCTCTTTGGTCTTAAAAATAAGTGAAAAAAAGTTTTGGGCATTTAAACATAAGTAATAATTTTACACTGAAAATAAATGACAGAACAATAAATAAATAAATCAATAAAAATAAGAATAATAAAAAAATTGTATTTGTATTTTATATTAGCTAAGCATTTCCCTTTTAAAGAGAACAAATGTAGTCAAAGGCTGCTGAGCCTCTGTCTGAAAGGCACTTTTGACATATTAGATATATACTGTATATTGATAACTATATTACAAAATTGTTTGGTGTTTTCATTTTGTATTTTTTTTCTCTTTGGAGTAGAAATGTGTATATTCCATACAAAGTAGTCTGTTCTGAGCAGTCTGTTCTTGTCACGTGACTCGTGGTGCGCTCACAACATTCTTTCAACTATGTGTGCCTATAAAGCGTGAGCGCGTGGCTCCCAATATATGTGCGCAAGCCACGTGCCTCCATTGGAAATAACAAACTTGCGTGTGCAAAAGACGTGATATGTGAACGGCCCTTAGTTAATAGCCTCAGCCATAGTTAATCCAGTGTGTGTGCGTAATAGCCTCGGGGTACAAGCTCTGAACTTTAAACTAGCACACAGTTGGCCTAACTTTGTTTAGTTGCAGCAGTTTTGTTTCGTGCAGAAACACGGTGTTGATAAGCCTTTACGATTAATTAACCGTGACGAATTAAAGCGCGGTTAATAGTGAAATCGCTTAATCATTGCATCCCTAGGCTGGAGAGTACAACTAGACACAGAGCTCTCATGACACTGACTGACACACACAAAAAAAAACTGCGGAATAAAGTCGTTAATTTTTTGGTTTTTTAAAAAGCATTCAGGTGGCTTCATAAAATTGTGATTGAACCACTGACGACACATGGACTTCGCTCTTGGATTTCATCTAAAATGGCTTAATTTGTGTTCCAAAGAAAGAAGGTCTTACGGGTTAGGAACGATATGAGGGTGAGTAACTAATAAAAGAATCATTTTTTTGGGTGAGCAAATCCTTTAATATATGATAGGCTATTTATGAGCAGCATTTTGACATAAACACACAGTGCAGTAAAATTTGAAAAATGGCCAAGAACTCAAGACAAAAGTTTAACACAATGTTTTAAAAACACGAAACATTGAAAAATAAGTGAGTAAATATTTTATGCGTGTATATATGTAAGGGATAATCAATGGTTTGCTATGCATTAAAGGATTTTAAATGCAACCCATGGAGGCAAAAAACCATCTGACGTGAAGTGGAGGGTGATTGCCTCCACGAAGTGTATTTAAAATCCTTTAACACACGGCAAACCATTGATTATCCCACTTATTCTGTGGCCATTTGCTAAGCTATAGACAAGTTAATTCTAGTTTTGCTCTTTGCAGCTCTTTGCAAAATTTGACAGAATTTTTATCAGTTAATGACATTAGATCTCCAAGTCCCTGCATTGAATCAGCAATCATATAGGCAGACAGAGAGTGTGTGTGTGAGAGAGAGAGAGAGAGAGAGAGAGAGAGAGAGAGAGAGAGAGAGAG
>CAIGQV010000818.1:26994955-27006414 GCA_903798115.1 Danio jaintianensis | reverse complement strand
AGAGAGAGAGAGAGAGAGAGAGAGAGAGAGAGAGAGAGAGAGAGAGATCATGTGTGCATGTAAATTCATTCATTCATTCATTTTCCTTCGGCTTAGTCCCTTATTTATCAGGGGTCACCACAGCGGAATGAACCAGCAACTATTCCAGCATATGTTTTACGCAGCGGATGCCCTTCCATACACTCTCACATACACTCATACACTACGGCCAATTTTGTTTACCTAATGCAGTTACAGCGCATGTCTTTGGACTGTGGGGGAAACCGGAGCACCTGGAGGAAACCTATGACAACACGGGGAGAACATGCAAACTCTACACAGAAATGCCAACTGGCCCAGCCGGGAATCGAACCAGTGACCTTCTTGCTGTGAGGCGACAGTGCTAACCACTAAGCCACTATGCTGCCGTGTGCATGTAAATGACACAGGCATATCTAATAGCTCACATACTTGTAGCTAGTAATGTGTTGGTTAATCAAAATTGGCTCCCATCTGAAACACTCGTCAGTGTATCCTTGAGATTACACAGAGGAATGAAGACTCTGTCAACTATCAGTGAGTTACTACTAATGTTTAATGTTAATTTTTAACTGACTGGGTAAAACAATTTAGTCATTTGTTCATGACACAGATAGTCCCATAAAAGCTTAACCAATGCACACAGTCTGAGCTGGAAGGACCCATGATTGGTTCACCTTGTGAACTTGTGAGTTTGGGTTTTTGTTCGTTCATCACATGACAGCATGTAAAGAGATGACTCAAAACTGAGGACTCAAGAAATGAACAGATCAAATCTTTTTCTGGCTCTAAATGCATATGATTAGCTTCTGTCTTTCACGTGATGAAAGAACGACTTAAACCCGATAGAGGACTCGAAAAAGGAACTAATCTTCTACCCGGGAATGAACGAATCACTCCCTGATGGGACTCATCGTTCTTGAGTCACATAAAAGAAAGTTCAAAATGAACGAATCGTTCAAGAACGACCCATCACTAAACGGCTCACTACTCTGTATCGCTGATACCCTGAGCTCAGGTATCAGAATCGGTATCAGGATAAGGAAAAAGTGTATTGGAACTTCCCAACTTCCAGCCACAACCCAACACTGGGAAACAGCCACACACTCTCTCATTCACACACGCTCATACACTACGGCTAATTTTTGTTTACCCAATTAAACCCAATTACTGCATGTCTTTGGAGTGTGGGGGAAACTGGAGCACCTGGAGGAAACCCACACAATCATGAGGAGAAAAAATGATTAATTGGATTTACTCATTTGTTTTAAGTTAAAAGTGGTTGCAAACAATTAATATGGGCTGAATTTAAACAAACAAATTAAGTTGAACATTACTAAACTGTATTTGTTTGTTTAAATTCAGCCCATATAAATTGTTTGCAACCACTTACCTTGGAAAAAAAAAAAGTGTAAATCCAATAAATCATTTTTTCAGTGTACACAGAAAGACCTCCTGGCCCAGCTGGGACTCAAACCACTGACCTTCTTGCTTTGAGGCAACAGTGATAACCACTGAGCCACTGTGCCGCCCCTGCAAGTACAACTTCCAGTTCATGCTGACTTTAAAGATACAGCGGCTCAGTATCTGCAGCTCCTTTGAAAGCGTTGAGGTCAGAGGACAGGACAGTACTGATGGACAGTTGAAAACCTCAGGGTATCTGTCCTGTTCATCTCTGCTGATATTTCCATGCTTGTTTTCTCGCTGTCAGTGGCCATGTGCTGTGCCAAAAGTGTAAGCAGTGTTAAGCGATGGCAGTGTGGCAGAGCTGTGGGGAACATTGGGTAAAGATTGAGTCTCTCTGACTAGCTTACAGTGAACATCTCAACACGCAGCCTTTAACACCTGCAAGAACATTGATTTCTCATGCAAAAATCTGCAGGATAACTAATCTGTGCAATGAGCAAGAGAGAACTGTGATTGTTCTCATCAAATGTTCTTTTTTACATTCAAATATGATAGATTAGTTAAAGAAAAACTGTGACTAAAACAACAATTCTGCTGAAACCTGATAAGCAGCTCTTTTTATCAAACCAATTTCAAACAGGAGCCAACAAACATAATAAAACAAAATTTGCATGAAAATCCACTGAGAACACTTATCGATGTCTGCACTGCTGTTTTTACTTCAAAATGATGTCACTTGCTGGAGGATGAGGACATTGGGGAATTTGCCCGAGGACACCGTGAAAAAAAAATCGAAGAGTACTGAAAGGAAAATACGTATGGCATGAATAATTGGTAAACATCTGGAATATTTCTTCCTAAACTGCCTTTTTTAAATTAAATGCTAAAAAGCACTTCTATGGTATATTTACGCAATTATGATGGCTGGGATTAAATCTATGTACACTGTAAAAAAGTGATTACTTTTAAAAAAGTGAGTAAAACAGTTGCCTTAAAAGCAAAAAGTTGACTTTACTTTACTTAAAAACTTGGAACTAGGAACTGTTTAGTTTAACTTAATTTTAATAACTATCACACAGTCCATTTAATAATTTTAAGGCAAACTAAAGTCAACTAATCGCTTTAAAAGAAATGGGTTTACTCACTTTTTAAAAGTAAAGTCAACTAATCGATTTATACAGTGTACATGCTAATTTGGTTATCAAGAAACTTTCATTTAAAAAAATAATTGTACTACTACTAAATGTTTTTTATTAAAGAAAACCACAATACTTTTTTTTCTGCATGAGCAGATTAATTCCCCCAAAATTCAATAAATAAATGAATTCATTAAGCAGAATAAATGACAATAATAATATAGATATGAATCACAGGATTAAAATGCTATAGAAAATAGAGAAACGCTCTTTTAAATTGCAATATCCTTTCTGTGTATTGTCTGTACAAACAATGAAATAAATGCAGCTTTGATGAGAATAAGAGACTTCTTTATAATTGTTTTAATTTACAGGTAAGTTGATCGCTGTGATAAAGTCAAGTGTGATATTGTTTCAGTTTTTTTGACATATATGTGCTAAAGGTTATTATAATAGGGTTTGGGCTCTCTTTTTATCAGCCTGTCATAATTCAGAAAATATCATAAACAGCTGGACCAAAGAAATATCATGTTTGACGAAATAAAAAGTTAACTCCTCTGCAAAACCTTCAGAAATAAAACACTAACTTGTAAAGTTAGGTATATGTTAGACATTTTGTTGTATTTTTGCGGTAACTTACTGGCAGCACTGTTTTTACCGCAACTGCCCCTTTACAGTAACTTACTTGTAAATGTGTTTTACAGTAGCAGGGCCCTACCGCAATTTCATTTTACAGTAAAATAGCCTTACCACGACTTCTTTTTATAGTAAAATGATGATTATGATGAATTTTACAGTACTTTTACTTTTTCTTTATTTACATTTTACACTAGCAGTACAAAACCTTTATTTTTAGTATTTACTATTGAATTTAATAACTCCATACAAGTGACTAATTTATTCATTAACTGTCTCATTTTTGTCTTCAACTACAGTAGCGGTACTTAATTACTTTCATTACAGTAGAATACCGCAAATTCCAAATATGCAGTAAGTTACTGTAAAAGTTTTAAAATGACCCACAATGCAGTGCATATTACAGGAGTAAACTGTAAAGAATGTATGTGGTATTTTACTGGGCTTTTTTGCAGTAAATAACTGTAAAATTGCGGCAAAGTCTAACAGTGCTACTCAACAGTAGAATTCATTCATTCATTCATTTTCTTTTCGGCTTAGTCCCTTTATTAATCAGGGGTCGCCACAGCAGAATGAACTGCCAAATTAATTAAATAAGAAACAGCTCTTTTCCTTCCTGAAACACATACTAATACATTAAGCAGTTTTAACAGTCTATTGATTATGTTGATTAAAACACGCTTACTGACCAATCAGCATCAAGACCTGGAACTATCCATTACAATAATGATCAAAACACAATATATTATGACCTATATAAAGGCACTGACACAGTTTAAAGTCAAAGTGCATGTTGCAGGTCAGTATTATCCTTAATCAACTCCGAATCAAACTTCTCGCACAGTAATACAATTTAGTTCTTCACAAACCCTCTTATGTGTTTGTGCTCCAACTG
This sequence comes from Danio jaintianensis, assembly GCA_903798115.1. NCBI lineage: Eukaryota > Metazoa > Chordata > Actinopteri > Cypriniformes > Danionidae > Danio > Danio jaintianensis. The sequence goes on along the minus strand of CAIGQV010000818.1, from coordinate 27,002,322 downwards.
CTTGGATATGCAGCCAAAAGCAACTGGCACTGCAGGGTTTTAATGCGCACAAGCAAGATATCAAATGTGCGAGCTGAAAATCTTGCTGTATTGCTTCCAGCTACAGATTCTACGATGAAACGGCATTTTTAGTTTGTGAATAGAGTAAAAAAAAAAAAAAAAACCAGCATCCCTGTGGTGCAGAATGTTATAGCGCTAGTCCTCTATCGCACCCAGTCAGAGGTAAGACATGTGAACAGACTGACATGATGAGAGAGCTTTTTGCATTGTGTTTTGCACCACTGATTTTTAAAAATGTAGATCATTCTCTCAATGCAAAAAACGTTTCTTATATACTCCCAATGTAACAAAGCAGCATGCATATTAAACTACACAGATTTAAAGGAACACTCCATTTTTTTTTTGAAAATAGGCTAATTTTACAACCTAATTTTATAGTTTTTCAATTTTTTAATCCATTCAGTCGATCTCCTGGTCTGGCGGGAGCACTTTTAGCTTAGCTTAGCATAAATCATTGAATCGGATTAGACCATTAGCATCTCACTTAAAAAAAAAAAAAAGTCTTGAGTCTTGGTCATTTTCTTATTTGAAGCTTGATTGTTCTTGAGTTACATTGTTCTGTAGTTACATTGTTAAGGACAATAAATCAGGTGGAAAGGATTCTGAATGATCCAACTCATTTTTTGTTTCCACATTATGAACTGCTTCCCTCTGGTAGGAGATATAGACCATTTCAATGTGGTGATGCCATTGGCCCATGAACATTTCCTGCTTGTTATCAAACTATTTCATAGCTGTAACAAGAGGCAATTCAATCATATCTTCATGTTAAAACAGCTATCATAACATTATTTATCAATATGTGGCTTATTTTGGATTCTCGGAAGCTATAGAAATTAAAAATGTAAAACAGGAAATGTGTTGGGACCATTGTTTTTGTTTACATCCCTCAAAATGGTCTATAGAGTCCCAATGTGTAGGTTGAACCGTTATAAAAAATCCTTTGTACCCGTTTCAGTGGGTTTATTTAACAAGAGCTTATCTTAATTAGTGTTATAATTATTGTAACTACTGTATTTTGTATCGTTTTTATTGTTTGTTTTTTATGGATTGTCTGCAGCAATATGGTGATGCCCATAACAAATTTCCTGTCAAGGACAATAAAGTTTTACTACTACTACTACTACTACTTACATTGTTTGCTACAGGCAAAAAATGAAAAGCTGTGTATGGTATAGCAGCAAAGTCCTTGATTATTACACCAGAATGAAAGTATAGCTCCTAGCCATATCAGTGTAAAAAATAGCAACTTTTCATTTCAGTCACTCTTAATACACAATGTAACAACAGAAGGGTTAAGCTATAAATAAGAAAACTATCTTGGTGGGTAGATTGCTAGGCGACCATCGTTTTCTCAGTGGATGACAAGCTGACAAAACATTGTTGCAACTCTGATACAAGTTTTATTTATGGAGAACATTAAAAAGCACTACAGTGTTTGTCTGAGATAATTTGTCTACCCAAATGTGTATATGAGCGCGTCGTTCCCAATATGCGCACGCAAGCCTCACGCCTCCATTGGAAATAACGAACTTGTGCATGGAAAGACGCGATATGTGAATGGCCGCTGTCATTTGCAATCTCCAGCAGTTGATCTTCTTCTTACACACACAGACATAGCTTGTGGGTTACATTTGGGCATCACAATGGCGCAGTGGGTAGCACGATCGCCTCACAGCAACAAGGTGGCTGGTTCGAGCCTCGGCTGGGTCAGTTGGTATTTCTGTGTGGAGTTTGCATGTTCTCCCCGTGTTCGCGTGGGTTTCCTCCGGGTGCTCCGGTTTCCCCCACAGTCCAAAGACATGCGGTACAGGTGAATTGGGTAAGCTAAATTGTCTGTAGTGTGTGAATGAGTGTGTATGGATGTTTCCCAGTGATGGGTTGCAGCTGGAAGGGCATCCGCTGTGTAAAACATATGTTGGATAAGTTGGCGGTTCATTCCGCTGTGGCGACCCCAGTTTAATAAAGGGACTAAGCCGAAAAGAAAATAATTGAATGGGTTACATTTTGGCGCTCAAGTGACCGAGATGTAACCGAGAGAATACTGTCATTTTTCAAAATAAAAGATTGTTCAGACTCAGATAATAAGTAAAACGGAAATAATTAATCATTTCTTGTGTGGCCCGGTACCAATTGATGGCCCGGGGATTAGGGACCACTGCTCTAGAAATTGAAAATGAGCTTATTAAAAAAAATTTTAAATCCTTTTGATTTTTGAATGTTTTTAAAGAATCTCTTATGCTTCTCAAGATATTTAGCTATTTAGTTGATAAATTAAAAACAGTGATATTGTAATATTTTAAAGTAAGAAGCCCTGAAAAGCCATGTCCACGTTTGACGGTCAACTTGTCAACAGTCACAGAAAAATCTATTTCCAAGATGACACAACAGATTTTTCTATTTACAAGATTTCTATACCGAAGAGATGTTTTAACCTTCACAGAAGTATAAACTATATGTGTTTTTTTACTGTCGTGCAAGCAAATGGCTTCATCTTAGTTAGCAAAATTATGGACTGAATTCTGCTGAAGTTAGATATTCACAGATGTTAATTCATATTCATGTGTATAACTGTGGTTGCAGATGCACTTTTAACTTGTTCTCAAGTGTCCACAGACCAGCTCTGTCCACTCACAATATGGTGAATGTTTCACATATAGCAGCTAATTGAAACAGTGGCTAATGAGGCATCCGTGTGTCTGTTCAGTGGATAAAGACAAAGTGGTTGAAATCCTGGCAGAAAAATGCTATAGAGGTGCTATGGCTGCCATGTTTCCACAACAAAAACATACCTAGCATCGAGTTGGTGAGGCTCTCTCAACTTGAAGCTTGTCCAATCAGAGTCAAGATCGAGAATTATAAACACCAAACATACTTGATATTTACTATTTGAGATAAGAGAGGCTCCAGCTTGATCGGAAAAATAATGAAGTCTTGTAACTTCATTATTATATTATTATAATAATAATTGACAATTTGCAACAAGAGTCAAGACATTTGTTTGGGGGTGCAAATGAGATCCAAAATCAACTTAAAATATCAAGAGTGTGGCCAGCCTAAACCAAACAAATTTTTAAAGGTGCTGTATGTAAGTTTTTGACTCTTCTAAAGCATAAATATACCATAATATGTTTGCAGATATTTGAGAAACATGCTAGGTGAACATTCTTGTTTGTCTGAAAAACAATGCTAAAGTCAGTTATTCTGCTTTGAAAATGAGTTACATGCCGGAACGGCTGTCTTTGTTTTGGTCACTTTAACCCGTCCATTGCCAGTTTAGCCAAATATATTTCAGCATCCCGGGTTGCCTTGGTGGAAAACCGCGTATTTCATTCATTCAGTCAGGAAGGCTCTCAAAGTATGTGTTCGCGACAGAAATGCGACCTCTGGTGGACAGTAACAGCACCGAAATGAGACGCAGATTCAGAGTTCCACATGAGGTTATTAATTAGCAAATAAATGTAAATATTATAAATGTAAACATTAGCTGAGCAGGTTACATTGTAACCCCGTGTCCTAACAACACGCTACATGAGGACATTTGCAGTGATAAGCAACTTGGCTGTTTTCACCGACAAAACACCACAGAAATTTAAATACAGCCATTCAGAAGCACATAATAGTGAACTTACTGCATCCCAACGAAATGGTAAGGTTTATAATCTAATTAATACATGTTAAACCTCTTTAAAGTCACAGTTCTAAAGTTTAATTTCAAACGGTTTATTTTGTTTTCAAGATCTGAGGTGAACTATCTGCTGCTGCTTTCAGTAGTATGGCAATAAATGTCAGGTAAAATGGCATTCAAACTCACATTGTTAGCATTTAACACTGAATAAAGCACATGAGGTGTACCTGAGGTGATCATTGTCAGTTTTCTGTTGTTCAGCTGTGAGAAATAGAAGCCATTTCTAAAATATAAATTTCAGGTGTTGGTTAGGACAAAAACTCCTTTTAATATGGAAAGTATTCCTTCTATCGCGTGCCGTTGCTTTTATTTAGAACACGATTTAAAGCAGCCTTTAGGCTCGATTGTCAGGCACACTTCTGTTAATGTCGTTAATCTGGCAACCTTGATTGTGTTTTGAACCAGGCATGCAATACCTAGTTCAACCACTGGGTGTCAAACTTACATGCGGCACCTTTAATAAATAAGAAATTCTGGATATTAGTTTCATTGTAATTTATGCTAGGGCTGCATAATATATCGTTTCAGAATCGATATCGCAATGTGTGTGTACACAACAGTCATATCGCAGTATGTGCAATGTTGAGGGATTATAGTTGATCAGTACAACAATGGAGAAAACACGAGATTTGTGGAGTCATTGCAACGTATAACCATAACAGAGTGAAACTTTATCATTTGCATGTGTTTGAAAGAGAGTTTAAAGCATTCGGGCACAAAAAAGTACAACATTTGTAACTTTTATGAAGAACAATTTTACAGAATTATTAATACAATGCAATGTTATTTTACATTTCATTATTCAATTGATGTACCTGAATACTGTCTGACTCTCCGGAAAACCATAAAGCACTGTTTATTTAACTTTTTTTCTTTGCTCTGTTGTAATTATTCTTGCTAGCAATTTGTTATACATGATTCCAACCCTTACAAAATCACCCCAATGAATCTAAATTCAAGTTGTTGTTTTTTCCCCAAAAAGAGCTATTCAAGTCATCTGGTGAAATTGTATTCATATATACAATATATACCGCTGAAAAATAAAAATATCGCAATGTCAAATTTTTCCAATATCGTGCAGCCCTAGTTTATGCACATTTATTCTTATTTTCTTATGTCTTTTTTCTTATGCATTTTATTCCGAAATGTGCATACAAATAGATGGATGGAAACATAGCTTGTGCTGGGATTCTTTTTGCAAGAATTACTGCTTCAGTCAGTGCGGTATAACATGGGGGCGATCAGACTGTAGCACTGCTGAGGCCTTATTGAAGCCCGGGTTGCTTTGATAACAGCCTTCACCTCATCTGTATTGTTTGCTCGGATGTTCCTTATCTTCCTCTTGACAATACCTTATAGATTCTCTATTTCAGGTCAAGGCGAGTTGGCTGGCCAATCAAGCAGAGTAATATCAGGGTCAGCAAACTATAGTTAGAAGTAGTTTTGCGCACAAGTGTGCAGGTGCTGCTAAAACCCTGCTGAAAAAGGAAATCGCCATCTCCAAAAAGCTTGTCAGCAGAAGGAAAAGAGAGGTGCTCTAAAATATCTTAAAATACAGACTTTGGACTTGATAAAGCACATTGGACCAAGACCAGCAGAAGACATGGCTCCTCAAATCATCACAGACTGTGGAAACTTAACACCGGATTCTGTGTCTCTCCAGCCCTTTCAGCTTTCGTTTTCTGGATATATGTCAAGTCAGTATCTTCGCCATATTACTGACATACAGTGCATACAGTACAAAGTATTCATAGCACTTCACTTTTTCCACATTTTGTTATGTTACAGCCTTATTTCAAACTGGATTAAATAAATTTATTTCCTCAAAATTCTACACACAATACCCCATAATGACAATGTGATAAAAGATTTTTTGAAATTGTTGCAAATTTATTAAAAATAAAAAACCTAAAAATCACATGTACATAAGTATTCACAGCCTTTGCTCAATACTTTGTTGATGTACCTTTGGCAGCAATTACAGCCTCAAGTCTTTTTGAACATGATGCCACAAGCTTGGCACACCTGTCTTTGGGAATTTTTGCCCATTCCTCTTTGCAGTACCTCTCAAGCTCTATCAGGTTGGATGAGAAGCGACGGTGTACAGTCATTTTCAGATCTCTCCAGAGATGTTCAATAGGATTTAGCTCTGGGCTCTGGCTGGGCCACTCAAGGACATTCACCAAGTTGTTGTGAAGCCACTCCACTGATACTTTGGCGGTGTGCTTTGGGTCATTGTCCTGCTGGAAGATGAACCGTCCCCCCAGTCTGAGGTCAAGAGCACTCTGAAGCAGGTTTTCATTCAGGATGTCTCTGTACATTGCTGCATTCATCTTTCCCTCTATCCTGACTAGTCTTCCAGTTCCTGCTGCTGAAAAACATCCCTACAACATGATGCTGCCACCACCATGCTTCACTGTAGGGATGGTATTAGCCTGGTGATGAGCGGTGCCTGGTTTCCTCCAAACGTAACGCCTGGCATTCACTCCAAAGAGTTCAATTTTAGTCTCATCAGACCAGAGAATTTTGTTTCAGATGCCTTTTGGCAAATTCCAGGCGGGCTGCTGTGTGCCCTTTACTAAGGAGTAGCTTCCGTCTGGCCACTCTACCATACAGGCTTGATTGGCGGATTGCTGCACAGATGGTTGTCCTTCAGTAAGGTTCTCCTCTCTCCACAGAACGGTGGAGCGACCATCGGGTTATTGATCACCTCCCTGACTAAGGCCCTTCTCCCCCGATCACTCAGCTTAGATGGCCGGCCAGCTTTAGGAAGAGTCCTGGTGGTTCCAAACATCTTCCACTTACGGATGATGGAGGCCACTGTGGAACTTTCAGAGCAGCAGAAATTTTTCTGTAACCTTCCCCAGCCTTGTGCCTCGAGACAATCCTGTCTCGGAGGTCTACAGACAATTCCCTTGTCTTCATGCTTGGTTTGTACTTTGACAGGTGTATGCCATTTCAAATCATGTCCAATCAACTGAATTTACCACAGGTGAACTCCAATTAAGCTGCTGAAACATCTCAAGAATGATCAGTGGAAACAGAATGTACCTGAGCTCAATTTAGAGCTTCACGGCAAAGGCAGTGAATACTTATGTACACGTGATTTTTCAGGTTTTTTATTTTTAATAAATTTGCAACCATTTTAAAAAATCCTTTTTTCACATTGTCATTATGGGGTATTGTGTGTAGAATTTTGAGGAAATAAATGAATTATATCCATTTTGAAATAAGGCTGTAACATAAAAAAAATGTGGAAAAAGTGAAGCGCTATGAATACTTTCCGGATGCACTGTATGGCAACATATGCAAATTACATATATGATATATAAGATAATATTTGGATTTCCATATATAAAATATGTCATATATGCAACATATATTTCAAAATATTGCAAAAATTGCCACTTGCGTATATTATTTCAACCATTGAAACTACAAATATGTACAATACATATGTTTAAATACATTAGCTATATATGTATATGTATTCATATATGAACATATATCAGAATCAGAATCAGAAAGAGCTTTATTGCCAGGTATGTTCACACATACGAGGAATTTGTTTCCGTGACAGAGCTTCTACAGTGCAACAGAATTACAGAGACAGGACAAA
>CAIGQV010000818.1:26966346-26989955 GCA_903798115.1 Danio jaintianensis | reverse complement strand
GCTGACAGTCCACGAACTCCGTCAGAATCCCTCAGACATCAGAGATTCCGGCATCTGAGCCGTTGCATAAGCCGAACTCTGACAACAACCAAAGAAATAATAATAACCGAAGAAACTCACCCTTCAAGCCTCCCGTCCGTCCACAGATTTATATGCAACATGCAATATTTATATTATATTATTATAAAGCAATATCTAAGTGGGAACTCTTGAAAGTGCAACAGTAAATATAAAAAAAAATAATAATATAAAAACAAATAGCACCTCAATTTAAAATACCCGGCAGGCAATCCCAAGTTTACATATCTCACAGTTTGCTTTGGCAATGTTGCCGTCATCAACTTTATAATACCTCCAGACCACAGACATACTCGTGCTTTCTGTATCAAGCTGTTTCCGTGTTCTACTTTGAATGCATTTAACCAATAGCGTCTCTGCAACAAAGTGATGTCATGCCACACGCGTTGCTGTTTCTGTGTGAAATCAAGAAAGAGGTCTAACTCTGTGCCACTGCATAACTATAGATGTGTTAAAAAATAATGGAAATATACATTATATATATATACATATATATTCAAGTCCTGATTGGGAGATAACGTCCGACTCCGATCGAGTCTGAAACCGTGTGATCGGGTCCGATTTCCGATCACATGATCGGATCTGGACATCCCTAGTAATAAATTAATACAGATTAGGGATATCAGTGAGCAAATATTGACAGGACACAAATTTGAGAGTGAATTATGCCTTAATGACAAGCGACAGCATGTTGAGTCTATTATTTAGTCTGCTGGCCCTTAAAGACCTGCACATCACGCATCCATTTTTCTATTAACTGTTCCCCTTCAGTTTAGACACAGTAACCAAATGTGTTTATATGTAAATCTTGTATGGTTTTGACAGTTTCGCCACGACCAGACTTTAAAGATAGCCTAATCTTGTAATTTGGTGCTGTTTGACAGGCTTTGCAATGGCACTTTAGGTGTGTCCGCAAAAAAAGTATAATAAAAAATGCGGAACAGTTGCTGTTAATGTTTAACCAGCAAAGATACTTTTGTCAATATGAGTAAGTGCCGTGGCTCGTGACTGCAACTTTATGAGTGAGTTAAAGGTCCAGTGAAGTGATTTAAAATGTGCATTTTTTAATTCGATGGTTGACGTAAGCTCAACTGAAAAATGAAGAGAGGGTGAGACGTAGCTCCTCCCCTTTTAAAGAAAACAGCCAATAGTGTTTTGTTTGTATCACAGTGCATCAAATGAGAAACATCTTGAAGGGGGTGGGACATGTCAGATATTAGAGAGCATTTGATTGGTCAAGATGTGATGAGAAACTGACGTGAAAAAAATCATTGATCCATTTAGGCGGAGATGACAAACTGCAAGCTTCTGATGTTTGTATCAGTTTTATATTTTCTAAACGCGAATTTTGTCTGAATTCTGTTTTGGAGCACATTAGCTAATAGATATCCTTAAAATTAACAGACTGCAACGAACCTACATTTTTTTTTTTTTACTTCACGGGACCTTTAATATTGGATGTGAATTTATGGCATGTTGTAAAACAGCTTGAGACAGAGATGCCAGTATTGCAATGGGAACAATGAGCACAATGCTACGATATTCCTTCAAAAGCAGATTGTGGAGACAATTTAATCTTCCACGATCAAAAAACGTAATATCACGTACCCCTGCTTGGAACTGTTAAACTGACTTAATTTTCATAATTATGCACATAGTTGTATATGTAATAATTTTAAGGCAACCGGTTTACTCACTTTTGTACGTAAAGTCTACTAATCGCTTTAAAAGTAATGAGTTTACTCACTTTTTCTTAGGTAAGGTCAACTAATTGTGTTTTACAGAAATAAAACAGTTGCCATGCCAACTTGCTATTGTGAATAAAAGCTTGCCCCGCCTCAGAGTTCTTCTGATTGATCTGCTGCTTTGGAACTGATATTGAGGAGGGATTTTGACGAACTTAACACGACATCATAAAAACACAGCGTGCATGTGCGGCAAGAGACGTGAAACGGTCATGTATGTTCATCAACTACATTTAAAAAAAAAGATGGAAAAGTAGCATATTGTAATGGAAAAACGCTTTCTTTGTGAATGACCCCAAACTAAAGCATCAAAGGTGTGACAGTATTAGGGATGTATTTGGTACAACCTCACAGTTCAATAAGCATTTGGAAATTGAATTTTTTCATATTTACAATTCAATTTTACAATGAATTAATTAACAGTTTAAATTGGGATTGGTTAAAAAGACAAATGTTAAGTCTGTTAAGTTACACTTTAAAATGTTAATTGGGGCAGCACGGTGGCTCAGTGGCCTCACAGCAAGAAGGTCACTGGTTCGAGTCCCGGCTGGACCAGTTGGCATTTCTGTGTGGAGTGTGCATGTTCTCCCCATGTTGGCGTGGGTTTCCTCCTGGTGCTCCAGTTTCCCCCACAGTCCAAAGACATGCGCTATAGACCATTTTGAGGGATGTAAACACTAACAATGGTCCTAACGTATTTCCTGTTCTACATTTTAAATTTTCAGAGAATCCTGAAACGTCCACATATATAAATAATGTTATGACAGCTGTTTTAACGTTAGAATATGATTGAATTCCCTCTTGTTACATTTATTAAAATAGTTTGACAACAAGCAGGAAATGTTTATGGGCCAATGACATCACCACATTGAAATGGTCTATAGGGGAATTGGATTAACTAAATTGGCCATAGTGTATGAGTGTGAATGAGTGAGTATGGGTGTTTTCCAGTACTGGGTTGCAGCTGGAAGGGTATCCGCTGTGTAAAACATATGCCGGAATAGCTGGCGGCTCATTTTGCTGTGGCGACCCCTGATAAATAAAGGAAAATGACTAAGCCGAAGGAAAATGAATGAATGAAATGTTAAATGAAGGTCATTTTCAAATCATCCAACCAATATTTCGAATGGCTAATGTTGACTGGACGTTCACCAAAGTGATGAAAAATGCCAGGTGTAAACGGGAATGTCTCTTCCTCTTCAACTTTGGATTTAATCAACCAAAACACAACCCAATACTAAAGTGTAAACAGTGGTAAACGAATAAATACTACAGTGAATATTTAACATGAAACAGTTTTTTCCAACTGCTTAACTTGATTTCAAAGAGTAAATCTGTTTGCAATTTAAAAAACACAGTGTTGAGGATGGTTTGAAGTGATTTTTAAACTTTCATGCCATGCATGAAAAAAAAAATGCTCACATCTTTCATAGGCTGTTTGTAGTTTTAAAATAGCTATGAGCAGATCATATACACATGAAAGCATTTTCATTATATACACAAATATTATTTTTGACACTATTTATGAACCTCTGCTGGGTGAGCTACTGGATCATTACCTCCGTGTTACCGAGTGTTTATGGAAGAATCACATGTTTGCATCTCACCAACTAACTTTATGTGCTTTAAATATGTAAACCATATGTTAGTGGCTTTAGCACTGGGTCTTAATGAAGCATTGTTATGTCTCATTAATTGCGCTCGTGTGCTTCATTAATGTAACAGTGTCAGACTAGCGTGATGGGAATGCTTCAAAGAGCAGCTGAAGTCGAGAGCACCTCGTGGCGTCAGAGAATATGACAGATGTCAGAGAAGTTGCCTGGGCAACAGGGGTTTTTGTTCCATGATTGATTCACTGCAGTCACCAGCCAGACATTACAAATGAGTCCGAGAAATGAGTCCCCAGGAATTATTAATGCTGACAAATCTATTGACTGCTGCTCGGCTGAGAGGAATGTAGATGAGGGACTGTAAAAACAGCAAGCGTGACTGTATCTGCGTGAAAGCATCTGCTCCGCTCACAGCGCTGAAGTGGCCACGAGTTCACTTGTTTGTCAAAACTACTACTTGCAACGAAAAATGTTTAGATTGATGTAATATTATATGCACCTAAACATATGTTCATGACATGCAATGCTGCCGACTTGGTGACTTTTTTAACCCCCTGACGTTGATACTCAGTTTAAGATATTATATTAGCCATTTAATAATAACTCAAAAATAATAAGAAGAGCCCCAATGCACCAATGTTCTACCATCCTTACATAATGTAAATATAGAAATCACATCTTGTTGCATAAAAAATAACTAAATAAAAATAAAAATCAATCAAGCCAAATGCTTAATCTTAAAGGGCTCCTATTTTACCCCTTTTACAAGATGCAAGATGAGTCTTTGGTGTCTCCACAGTGTGTAAAGTTTCAGCTCAAAAGTAGTGATTCCAGCAGTTATGAATCACATAGTGATTTTATTGTCTTTATTTTATTACAAACATGCTCATTCTTGAGGTGCAGCTGATCACAGAGAGCTGAACAGATCTTTTAATCCCGGTTTCTTTGCAAATCCTGTTCTGTGGACATGTTTATACACGTTACTATGGAGACATGTTAATACGTGCCTGTCAATCAATTCGGTGGGCCGGAAAAAAACACACTCCTACATCACGTTGCAGTGGGCCTCAAAATCAATGGGATTTGGATCATATTTTAATCTCAGGAAATAAAAAAAAAGAGACTCACTGTGTTTATATCACTCCAATATACCCACACTATACCTACACACAGTTCTGTCCAAACAGATTCCAAAAGTTGATTTTGCATAGGTGCTAGTGTTGTCACGATACTGGAATTCGGTACCATACAGTACTGAAATTGAAAAAACGTTAATTTCCCACTAACATCTGAGCACTGTTGAGCACGTTCTTAAGGGTTAAGCGCATTCTCACGGCTTTAAAATGCTCCAGTGTCCCTGTATCTGTGGTTACACTCAGTAAACAACGGTGAGTTTGGTGAACTGATGACCTTCACGGCCAATCACAGTAATTTCTGTCGAGCACGTGAACACAATGGCAAATCAGCGCTGTTTAAGAACGCGCTCAACAGCGGTCAAATGTTAGCGGGAAATGGACGTTTAAAAAATTTCAGTACAGACTGGTATCAAATTACGACTTTTTCATTAGATTTATCAACTTTTTAGACCCCTTTAGCAACTTGTCTGAGTTTATTACATCTGAGAGACTACACTGTAAATGCCAGCCCAATTTCACGAGGGGGCGGCACGGTGGCTCAGTGGGTACCACTGTCACCTCACAGCAAGAAGGTCACTGGTTCGAGTCCCGGCTGGACCAGTTGGCATTTCTGTGTGGAGTTCTGTGCATGTTCTCCCTGTGTTCACGTGGGTTTCCTCCGGGTGCTCCGGTTTCCCCCACAGTTCAAAGACATGTACAATAAGTGAATTGAATAAACTAAATTGACTGTAGTGTATGTGAATGAGTGTGTGAATGTTTATGGGAGTTTATGGGTGTTTCCCAATACTGGGTTGCGGCTGGAAGGGCATCCGCTGCGTAAAACATATGCTGGAATAGTTGGCGGTTCATTCCGCTGTGGCAACCTCTGAAATAGAAACTAAGCCGAGGGAAAATGAATGAATGAATGAATTTCACGAGGAAACATAACTATTTTACATATCTTCCAGAAAAGTGGCAAATTCTTATGATTTCACTGGTATGAAAACATATGATTTTTAAAGGGAGGTGTGCCCCCAAACCCTCAAATCATAGGAATGAGAACGTAGAAATTGATACGAATTAACCACTAAACCAAAAGGTTACAAATTGCTGTGAGATTGCATTGGTAAATACACAGCACTGTATGTAGATTTACCATATTCAAACAACAATAAACTTCATTAAACTGACATACATACTAGGGCTGGGAAATTAATGCAAATTTCGATTAAATTAAATTTCGATTTCGGCCTTCAAGGATTATGAAAAAAACAGTAATCGAGATAAAACGATTATAGCGTCATGTCCCGCCCCCTTTTTCGGCAGTCCGCATTCGTTCCTCTTGCAAACTCAGTTGCAAAACGCACCCATCTAGCCAAGGGAATGCCATAATATTGCAGCCCAAACCATCACTGATCCACCCCCATGCTTCACTCATGCATGCAACAGTCTGGGTGGTACGCTTCTTTGGGGCTTCTCCACACCGAGGATTTCACTTAATTTTCAGACTTTTTGTGGGTAAATCTACAGTATGAAGACATACATTGCCTCGCATTGCTCTACACGATGTGGCTTTGTATTCATATTTTGTATTCTAAATTGTGTTGCGTTAAAACTAGCAACATCCATATGACGTCATGCACTTCTAAATAATGATGCACCATAGCTCAAAATTAATGAGGATTTTATAAAATAACAGATCTTTCATGGGTTAATTATTACATATTTCAGTAATTTACGTTATTTTAAACAATTTGAGTCTTAATACCCGGGGTTCCCTTTCAACACACTGATCAGACGAGGAATATTCAGCTCACTCACACAAAGCAGAATTGAGCTGTTCGAAGCAGGGATCATTTCACCCAGTGATGCGGGGCAATTCTGCTCTAAACAAATATCGACATACAATACATCTTCTCGGCCTCATAATAGGAATAACCTGAATTCCCTGATTTAATGGGAAGAAAAGTAAAAGCTTTTTTTGTTGCCAGTGGGAAGCAGAGAAATTGAGTTTGGTAGTAATGAGAGAGTTAGTAAATGAGTCATTTCACTGGCGGTGGAGGAAATGATTTTATACAGCTGAAAAAAGTGGATTGACTAAAACAGTATCGGAGCCCACTCAATACAACACACACTGCAGCACTCAATGCAGCTTAAAGAGCTTATCAAAAAGAAATTGCTTAACTGAAGGCATTTAATTGCAATATTCAGCGAAGACAGGATTTGTGTTTCTTGGGGGTACAAACATCATCTTTGTATTACAAATGGTAAGTGGATATGACACAACGGTGCTGTTTTAACAGTATTTTCATGCACTATTAAGGTCCTTGCACACTGAAGTCTGAAATTTTCATATGCGTTTTTTTTTTTGTATTTGCATCTGAAAAATGTGTACACTGAGTACGATGCACATTAATTCATCTGTTGCAAAACAATTCAAAGTCAATTCAAGCAGTGATGCTTTGTCTTCTATCTTCTTCAAAAAAGAGAAAATTTTGTGTCCATTCAATTCACTGCACTGAGAGAAAGCGGAGTTGACCTCCATATGCGCGGGATTATCCCGAAATGCAAGGTTAATTTCAGAAAATCAGTGGCATTTTGATATTTGCATGTGATACTGCAGAGTAGACACAACACAAGTTTCTGTGAACGAATTCAGTCCTGAACAGAGACCGGCAGTCAAAAGAATAGACACACATACATCCACGTGCACACACGCCAGGCATTGAAACTAGCATACAGTAGTCTACAGTAGTAATTTTCAATTATTATTGTTTTTTACCATATGTTTGGGAAATAACAATAATAATAGCCAGCTCATTAACCTTTATTTTACAGAATCTTAAGAAAATCGTGATCTTTATTCAAAGCAAAAAAAAAAAAAAAAAGTGATTCTCATTTTATTTAGAATTGTGCAGCCCTAAGTGACAGGATTCTGAATTTTGGCTTTCGCTATACGGTAGCTCTGAATTGTCAGAATACCTCACAAAACACGTTTTACAGATGCAAAAGACTGAAAAAAATGTACCCGATATGAATTTTTTTATGACAAATAAAAGTTTCGAAGGCAGCATGTAAGTGTGATTGACACAATGTCAGGTGAAAATATGACATGTGAAAATATCAGACAGCATTGCAATAACCTTTAAGAAAAGTATAATCAAATAAGAACTAAAAACAAAATTATTAATACTATATACTATAACAATTGCAACACATAATTATAAAGGAACGTTAACAAGCCAAATATACACTGCCCGTCTAAAAAAATGCCACCAACTGGATCTAACTAAGCAAAAAGGTAAGAGCCTTAATAATTGGATAATTATTGAATGGATGATGTTTCGGCTGATAAGAAGTTATTTGACCCCAACTGATGCAGTATCTTCTCATGTCTTAAACAACAATGTCAGAAGACATATCTTGTGATTGTGGGAAAGATTTTAAGAAGAGTTTCAGAAGAGTCAAATTATTGACATGCATCAAACAAAGACAACATCTACAGTAAAGCGATTGCTGAAACTACTAAAATTGTGTTAAGAACTGTCCAACACATTGTTAAAAACTGAAAGGATATTACAATACAATATTTATTTATAAAGCACATTTAAAAATAACCAAAGTGCTGTACATAGTACTAAAGCCAGAGAAGAAAACAGAATACAAAAGAAACATTTAACAAATAAAAGCAATAAAACAATAATCAAGGAGTATTAAAAGTAGAAAATAGATAGGTCTTTAAAACGGACTTAAACACAGAAATGGAGGGGGAAAGTCTAATGTGAATTGGTAAAGTGTTCCAGAGTTTAGGACCAGCAACAGCAAACGCTCGATCACCTCGTTTTTTAAGGCGTGTTCTAGGCACGGTGAGTAAATTGAGATCATAAGATCTCAATGATCGAGAGGGGGTGTACGGACAGAGCAAGTCTGTAAGGTACTGAGGAGCAAGATTATTGACGGATTATTGATGGATATTGGGGAACCATAACTTTTGAGTGAAAAATCTTGAATGAATGAGATTGTCTGGAGAAATCAAATCATAAAAAACAACAGTGGAACTCAACGCTGTTTAACAGTGAAAGAAAGAACATTTCCACATGCACAATGTTGCCGTGTTGCCTTATGCCCCGTTTCCACTGAGTGGTATACAGTACGGTGCAGTGCGCTTTTATGTCTGTTTCCACTGTCAAAAGGTACCAAAAAGTGAACCGTACCATCTTTCAGCAACCTAAAACATGAACAAACTGCCTAATTAATTATCATCATCGCCTTTTGGACTATAAAGAACTCGGAATGACGGAATTACTTTTTAATAAGATGTTAACGTTACACGTGCTGGTGAAGAATAAAAATGAGAGGTTTGTAACTGTATATGTTTCATATCGTTTTTGAACCCAAATAAGGCCTAAATGTATGTTTTGGGTATTTTTTTGTAATTGATAACATTTCAGAGACTGTAAGGCTCTGTATGTGTTTATATATGTATTTTTATTTTATATAATTGCAGATGTTACAGTAGGCTATTTCGCATTATCATTGATCTGCAGCTACAATCAAACCATGTTCATAGAAAGATAGTTATTAACATTTATACACAAGTAGGCCTATTTATGTGTATAAAGCATCTGTTTTGTATACGTGAACGACCCGTATAGCTTGACATTTCCTCGAGCGAGAACTTTCTGTCGTACACCACGCCCACCAAAACGGTACCATTGGTACCATTTGGCAGTGGAGACACAAGCCTGATAAAGGTGACCCATAACGTACAGAACTGAATATACTGAATGACCAGGTTATTCCATCAATGGATTTTCTTTTTTACATAATTTTAAGACACGGATTGGCCACACAGAGTCCAGACTTTAACCCTAATGAGAATCTTTGGAATGTGCTGAAAAAGACTGTGCAAAGACGTCCGACTATTCCAGGAATAAATGTTGCCATGGCAAATGTATGCTGTTGAATTCCTCAATCAATATTGTTTCATTAAATTGAGTACAGATTAAAATCAAAGAATCAACTTTTCTTTTACAAAGCCTCACAACTATTATTGGTGCTGTTTTGGAATACGGCCATTTTCACAAGTCTCGGATTGAAAAAGACACACAACCCCACAACTGAATCATCAGATTTGTCATGTATGGTCTAAAATAAGCAGCGTATCACAGCTGTTGAACTTCAGGAGTGTGATCCTCCACTCAGGCCTGAGGAGAGGAGTTTGGAGAGCTGTTTGTCTTTGACTTTCAATGACAGAGATTAAGCGCATAAGTCGAGCAGATGAGCACGACTGGAATTCAGAGAAACACTCCAGACCCCTGCCACCCACCGCCATGAACTCAATTAAGTCTGAACTAACCCGTTTCTGTTTATGCAAATAGGACCTGGAAAGTTTTAATAAATGCAGGTTCATGAAAGCTCCGCCGCCCCAAGGACACTCATTGCAAAGGCCACACTCGAGTGAAAAGTTATAGCAAACGACGTGGCACAGGTTTTCAGGCCGGCTCCCCTGAGGAGAGTTATGTATCTGCAATTCATTCAAGTAGACCCCACTGTCTTGTATTAAGAAAAAATGATTTATGCTCATTACGGACTGGATTGTAGTTTAATACACTGAAGCAAATGACAAATCTGTTTAGAACATTGCAAATGAAATTCACACTCAGCAGCAGACAGCAGGATGTTTAAATGTTGAGGTTTTGATGGAGCTCGACTGGACGGCGAAAATAAATAAGTTATGTGGAAAAACAATAATGCATTCCTGTCCTCACAGTTGAAGTTAGCAATTTTTTCCCATGCTTGTTTAAACGTTAAAATGTTTTTCATATGCCAGATTAATATGCAGAGTAGAGTATATTCGGCTGAAAATCAAACACTGTGGTGCTTGTAAAATACTATTCAGAGCATGTTATACGTGCATTAATTTGGCAGATAAAAATATATAGAATTTAAAAATATATATATAAAATAATAATAAATTGCATTATTAATTAATGTTAATTTTGATTCAGTTATGATGCCTGATTTTGGTAACTAATATAAGGTGAAGATAAAAAATAATGCAATTCTGATGTATCATAATAGCATTAATAATAAAAGAATAATAATAATAATAATTTATTATATTATTAGCTGTATATTACTAATTACATTAATAATGAATTTGTTTCAATAACATATTAAAGTTTTGATTTAGCTAGACTGGCTGACTTTGGTTGTCGATTCATTTTATTATTATTATTAATAATACTAATATTCTAACATACTACTACTACTACTACTACTAATAATATACTCTATAATAATATATTTCGGTCACGGACGCATGCTTTGAGAGCCTTTCTGACTGAATGAATGAAATCCCGGGTTGCCTTCATGGAAAACCGTGTGTGCTGAAGTATAACTGGCTAACTGGCATTGGGCGGGTTAAAATAACCAAAATAAATACAGCCGTTCCGACACGTAACGCACATTTTCAAAGCAGAATATCTGACTTTAGCATTGTTTTTCCAGATAAACAAGTAGGTTCACTTGGCATGTTTCTTAAATATCTGCAAACATATTATGGTGTTTTTATGCTTTAGAAGAGTCAAAAACGTACAGCACCTTTAACATGTTTAAATTAAGATTATTATTGCTGTTGCTGTTAAGAACATAATTTAGCTAGGCTAGATAATTATTGCTAAAAAGCAGTAAGACCAAGTAGCAGAAAAACTGTATATAAATATACTACTACTGCTAATAATTAATAATAATATTTTATTATTTATGTTAATCATTTTTTTATATTTGTGATTTAGCAAGACAGGCTGCTTTTAAATGAACAATCATACATTTCTGTCTGCAAAGATAAAGAGTATATCTTATCAATTTGACTATTTATTTGTTTTTATATATTTTTTACATATATTACTTACTTTTTAACAATTTTGAATTTGCTAGACTTGCTGATTTTGGTAAAAGAGGTTAAGAACAAAAAAATAATAATAATACATTTCAGTTTTGCATTCCTCAACATATTAGGGTGATTCCCTTAAAAAAATGGTACAGCATGCAAAACCATACGTTTCAAGACTAATGACAGCATTTCTGGCTGATACTGATAATAGTATAAAAATGACACACTTCACCCTTAAAAGCTTCATGAATACAGCAGCATTTAATTATCTCCAAAAAAACACCCGAATGCTTTTAGGCCAGTGGTGCTTTTATGAAATTATGATATTATCAGTGTAACCATTCTGATCAATATTGTTTCTCCACATCCTATTTCAAGTTACTGGTCCGCTGGGCAAATGGAAAAGTCAAAGCTAAGAGACTTTGACATGCTGAAATGCAATTATAGATCTGCATTTTTAAAATGTGTGTTACTGGTACAGTGCTTTCATGATGACTGATAAACAAAAAAGAGAAATGATCTTTATGAGTAATAGTACACTCAAACAAGTTGACTTCTGAGAACAAAGTGTCTCAGAAATTAACTAAATTTTACTTTATGAGGGCTTTTTAAAGTACCACATTAAAAATACATCTTAATTGAAGTCTTTTAAGTCCAAATTTGAACCAATTAGCCAGCTCAATCCCACTACCAAAGATACAAACAAAATCGTAGGCTGTGTAGGCTACTGTAGCCTACTATGAGGAATGAAATGAAATAAAAACTAAACAATTACAGAGAAGGCTGTGATTATAACAAAAAAAAACAGTATTGGCGATGTTGCTCTTGATATTTCAATAGCCTAATGATTATTGATCAGTAAAGTTACATATACCCTACAGTATAAATGTTTGGTAAAACGGCACGTCAAAATCTGGCCACACAGACAAATGTCGTCGGTTAATAACATAATAATAATAATATTAATAACAGTAATATTTTTACTTACATCGTTCCACCTTTTTCGTTGACGAGAAGTCACGCACGCGCAGAATTCAGGCAGTGAGCAGCACGTGCGCAATCAACGAAACTCCGTTGTTTCAGCGGTGACTCATCCAACGCCTCTGATTGGCTATTTTACACAGCGCTGAAAAAAAACATGTTGACGTGTAAACGAAACGCCTAAAAATTCAGGTTTTAGTCGGAATGTATTGTAAACGTAGATTCAGACGACGGTTGTAGACCTTATATGCATTAGCAACCTATCCTAATAGTAAACAAAGTGGCTACAATTAGGGGAGAGTGGGGAAAGTCGAGCCATTGTTTTACTTATGTTGTGCTCATGACAAGGGAAAAAGAGGCAGAAGTACAATGAAAGCAGTCATTTCAGGATCTTTCCTTTCAATTGAAATGATGATAATGCATATTGGACAAACTGTTTTAAAGATATGGCTTATTAAAAAAAGAAAGTGGTCATGTGGCTCAGTTTGCCGCAAGCTAGAATTTTTTTCAACACATTTCTAATAACCAATTTCTTTTTTTATTTTTTATAGATGTGTATTATGCTGTTAAGTTGTAGTGATACTTTCTTTTCCCTGAAATAATACGAAAATAAGTTATATGTATATTTATAAATGGAAAATTGTAAATGTTGCCTAGATACATGGGGTGGGTCAACTTACCCACTGGCTCATCATAACCCACTCTCCACTGCTGTAAACGTAGATTCAGATTCAGACGGTTGTAGCCCTTTTATGCAGTAGCAACTTATCCTAATAGTAAACACCATGGCTACAATTAATGTTTGATTGAAAGAAAGTTGATTTTTTTTTATTTTGAAAACCACTAGGAATGAAAGTAGGCTACATTCCTTGTCCTCAAAGCTGAAGTGTGTAAATGTTTCCTTCGTTCATTCATTTTCTTTTCGGCTTAGTCCCTTTATTAATCAGGGGTCGCCACAGCGGAATGAACCGCCAACTTATCCAGCATATGTTTTACGCAGCGGATGCCCTTCCAGCCACAACCCAACACTGGGAAACACCCATACACTCTTGCATTCACACACATACACTACGGCCAATTTAGCTTATTCAATTCACTTGTACCGCATGTCTTTGGACTGTGGGGGAAACCGGAGCACCCGGAGGAAACCCACGCAAACACGGGAAGAACATGCAAACTCCACACAGAAACACCAACTGACCGAGGCGAAAGTGCTAACCACTGAGCCACCGTGTCGCCCATTCCCAATAATATTTCACAATATTCCTGCATTTTGATCAAATAAATGCAGCCCCTAAGGCAAAAGAGACAATGTTTTCAAAAACATTTTAAAATCGTACCAACATCCAAACATTTGAATGGTTGAGTTTATAGTTTTTCCACTCAAAAACACATCTCGTTACACACGTTTCTGTTGACTTGAGCTCCAGGTCACAGCTCATTATCAAAAGTGTGTTCTTAATAATGAAGTAGCTGTTGTACTATTTATCCACTGCCCTATCTTTTTGCATTTTCTAACAGCCCAGAATCCAGCAGACTCGCACCAAAAGCAATCTAGCAGAAATTCACACATGACTGAGCCAGTTGTAAAAACACAGAGAATGCCCATTGCCTTTAACCCAACTCTTAACGGGTTCCAGCAAACATCCCCTAGACTAACAATCCCTCGTTCAATAAATCTTGATGACATTCAGTGTTCATGCATGCATTCACTCTGTCCTTAGCAACAGGTTTCACAGCATT
Organism: Danio jaintianensis; assembly: GCA_903798115.1. Taxonomy (NCBI): domain Eukaryota; kingdom Metazoa; phylum Chordata; class Actinopteri; order Cypriniformes; family Danionidae; genus Danio; species Danio jaintianensis. Next base: position 26,975,785 of record CAIGQV010000818.1, on the reverse strand, counting down.
GCAACTAGAGCTGCACAATATATCGTTTCAGCATCGATATCGCAATGTGATCATTCGCAATAGTCCCATCACAGGATATATGCAATGTTGAGTTTGTATTATAATTCATCATTTGCATGTGTTTTTGATGCCTGTGATTGTATAATGATTTTTAAAACATTCAGGTATAAGAAATTGTACCATTTTTGACCTTAAGTGCGATTAATTTTATTGAATTATTTTTATCATTCAGTTTCTGTACTTGAATACTGTTAGACTCGGGAAACGATGAAACACTTTATTTCAGTTGTATCATTTTCTTGATTGTATTTATAGATTGTTATGCATAAAAAATACTCACAACACATGCAAATACAGAAATGCACTGCAAATAGCACAGACCACAACGAAAATGTGTTGGGGAACCCCAAAACGTTTATAGATTGTTTATTAGATTTTATGGAGATGCAAATAGTAAACATTAATTCATCAATCTCTGACTAAACATGTGCATAAAAAATACTCACAGCACATGCAAATACAGAAATTCACTGCAAATAGCACAGACAACCACGAAAATGTGTCGGGGGACCTTAAAAAAGATTGTTTATTAGATTTTATGGAGATGCACTCCCACTGCAGAATCATCCCATTTGATCTAACATTATAAATTCTTTCCAGAGATATTAAGTAATCTGGTGAAACTGTATTCATATCGTAATATATATCGCAAAATAAAAAAAATATCGCAAGGTTAAATGTTTCTAATATCGTGCCATCCTAATTGCAACCAACAATTGGCATATAGAGCTATACCCTCATCAGAGCTGTAAGAAACACAGGACAGCGGATATGAAAGAGCATTTACACAGTGAGAGCATTATAGGCGAACAATGCACCCTGTCATCTGTGTCTTAATGATATGAATGCAGATGCTAATCATAGGCAATCAGCTCCAGGGGCGCCCCCAAGGGCCCCCTGTGTAAACTCTGGCCACCCCAGTGGCCTCCCCAATTTGATTTAACTGTTTAAATTATTAATTTAAATGTACTTACAGAAATTCACAATATTTCAATAAATAAATAGCAGCCACTAAATTATTGTGGATTGATTGGTGCCACTGACGTAGCTGATTCACTGCCCCTCCCCGATCGTCATTGACAGCACGCACACACCGTCAATAGACAGCAATGGCAATTTAATATTTACCTTAAGGTACGTTAATAGAAGAAGCTGTATTAATAATATTGTGGCTCAAAAAGGAATATGGATAAATGATATTATTAGGGTCTGTATAGTGAGTGTGTGTGTATATAGTAATGCCTTTTTGTTCATTTTTGTTTTATTAATTAATTCATTAATCTTCATTATTTTTAGGCATGGCATATACTGTATGCTGTACAATAAAAGTATGTGAAAAATAACTGAAAAGTTATTTATATATATGAAAAGTGTTTTTAAACTAAATATAGATTTTTTTGATTTTATTGAATTTGGATTTATAGATTTGTTTAGGAATAAATTGCAATATTTCAAGAGTAATTAATGAAATTAATTAAAACCACATTATTTCATTTACCAGAAACCAAAATATAACATTACACTGAAGTCTTTTTTTGTGTGTGTGTGTGCCACGCCAAGATTTGGTGCGGCCTCTTCTGGCCACCCCTAAGAAAATCTTCTGGGGGCGCCACTGATCAGCTCACAACCTTAATCTAAATATGCCCGAGTATACATGTGCGGTCATGTAAGTCAAAGACAAGTACTTTGTTAATTGTAGTGTTATGAGCAATTCCAGCATTATGGGTGTGACATTTGCAGTAAAAACTCAAAAAGTTAATTCACAGAGAAAGTAAATGTAAACATTATATTGAAACATCTGTTTAAATTTTCCAAAACAACTAACCACAGTGTTATGGGATTAGAAAAATATCAATCTGTAAACATTTTTTATATGTTTAATAGAAAATAAACATGTGTGTGAACAAAAAGGTTAGCCAGTTTACAGTAAACAACATACTTTGTACAAATTCTGTGAATTAAACTGCACAACCCAAAAGAAATAATGCTAATTAAAAGGATGAGAGTTAGCTCACTGTAGAACAAAAATGATTGATTTTATTTGACATTTTTGCATTTACATAAGGAAAAAGCTTTGTTATGGATGTGACACCCCTCCGTTATGGATGTAACAGATGTGAAATTGCCACTTGTGTGACTTTGGTGAATCAAATATAATTGTTTGAAAACATTGACAGAGACATTTTTGAGTATTTTTACAGTACCGTAAAATGCAAGCCTACACAAAAACACTTAGAAAGGGTTTTGCTATTTTGGTGAAAACTCAATTTTTTCCATAGCAAGGTTGACTTTGCATGGAATTCCTCTTATGCAACTAATACAGAATTCTGTATGGGAAAAAAATATAGAAATTGAGTTACATTTCACTTTGATAGATTAACAAATTTTAACAGCAAAAAAATGCACATTTCAAGCACTTCACAGGACCTGTAATAAGCCACGGACCAAACCATCCAGCTAAAGCCGCGGTCACACTGCACTTTTCGCCCCATACACTTCCATTCATACGCAAGCGAATGCGGCAAACCGGAAACCCAAGCTCATGCGACAAGTTTCACAGTTCGCTGCGTTGCAAAGCTCAAGCTTGGTGAACTCTGACCTGCGAAATCACATCACGTGACTGCATGAGACTAACTGAAGATCTAAACATGACCTCTCTGACCTCTAATCCCGCCCCTTTTCGCAGCGCCGTATGACAGAATTTTGCATGCTCAAACTCTAGTGTGAAAACGGCATAAGAGATGAATCAACATTATAAATTTCGAAATTCTGAAAAAAAAACGGCAAACTAAATGACTGTGTACTTAACAGATTCAATTAGGGGAAAGAACTACAATCCCATGAAGCATTGTGACTGGCACAATCATAATGAAAATAACAAAGAATTATAAAATGATTCATTTAAAGTAGTTGGTTTTAGCTATAGAAATAAAATATTGAAAATGTATTGCGAAGTATGAATACAAATATGCTGAGACTTACTAGTATGGGAGTGTGTTGAGCTACAAATCGACACTCAATTTTCTTTTTTTGCTGATTGTTTAATGACGTATTTAATACAAGCTGAAACAACACAAATTTTTAAAACTTAATTGTTTTAAGTTCAATCCAATTTGTTAAATAAATCGATTTGTGTTGGGACAACATGAATGAATTGTGTAAAACACTGCATTTCTTACAGTGTGCAATGGCTTTGAGCTTTGCTGTGAATCTGATTGGTGGATTTTCTGTACATCATATTGGGTAATGTAGTTTTTATGCATGTATTCTGTATTAAAACATGATCAAAATGAGCTGAAATAATGTGAACAGATTAATCCAACAGAAGCATCGGCAACCTAAGATCTTTCAGTAGGTCTATCTTTATAGGTTTATTTGTTATTGTTAAAAATCTGTTTTTACTTCTGGAACCCAACTGTATTGGTCAGAACATATCAACTAAATAACATGATTTTAGTAAATGATTCTTTTCATCAACATGTTTTGAAAGATTTCAAAGTGCTCAATCTTCACTTCTGGTGATTTTTCACCATTTTAATACTTCCAACTGACCTAATAAAACTAAATAGATAGCCACATTATTAGTATATATTTTACAAAACCTTCATTTTTACTGGAAATATGGTAGCCTGATGTGTAGATTATATTTAACCTAAAAGATTATGTCATGAAAACATTTGCAACTGCTTTGAATAATAAAAAAGGTGTCGCTTTAAAAAAAATGACCAACTTTGACGAGCAGAAACCGCCAGCTTGAGGTGATTTAAGTGAATTACTTTACGAAGCTATATTTCAGAATATATAGAAATTCGTCAAGCATTGTTTGTCCCATTGCTAGCTTAAATAAATTTAATCTCAATGTGTAGATGTTTTTGATATTTATTGATACTATAAAGCGTTTAGGGCTGCACGGTGGCACAGTGGGTAGCACGTTGGCCTCACAGCAAGAAGGTCGCTACATAAGAAGTTATTTCATGAAGACAAATCAAAGGCTATGTTATAGTCGAGCCATTACAGTGGCAATTTCTTTTAAATTCTTGAAAATAATTAATTTCTAAAAGTAAAATCTTAAAGTCTAGTGTGAATTTGAACAAATAATTCTGCAGTTCAATAAACAGATTAAAACAAAAGTAAAAAATAAACAAGCCATACTTTTTTTTTTTTTGCAACAGGTTTTAATTTGATGACAATGTTGCATCTCCTGCATCAAGACGAGGATAAATACACCTTACATCTCACAAAACACATCTTACAAAATGAATCACAAATGAAACAACACTTTACATTAAAACATGTTACACAAAATATTTACACAACATTAGTTCCTTTTATATAGCAAGAAAACATATACCTCACTGTACAACAAATGAAACCTTACTCTCACAACAATGAATAACATGACACTAAACTCCTGAGAAAATGCCAGGTTATATTTTAGTGCACGGCGTCATTTCTTTAAGGCTAAATGACTTTAATTTACGTTTATGCACGATGTCAACAATATATGCCTGAATTGAGTTTTCCATGTTTGTTCCTGAGGACAAAAGTGTCTCTGTAAGGCCTTAGGCACCGTTTTCCTTCAATTATGAACCAATAATTCCCCTTTGTGCATGTGAAGAAATCATAATTCCTGCACTGCGTCACCGTGTCTCCTCTGACATCATCACCGAGAGCTTATGTAAATCCACGGAGAAGCAGAACAAGAAAACGCGACTCTGCTGCCCTCGTGTGGAGAAGTTCAGTCAGTGCAGGTCAAAATTGCAGCACAAAATAGACTTAAAAATCAGATAGTTCACCCAAAAATGTTTATTTACTCGTTGCTAGTTCCTGTATGCATTTTTTTGTTGCTAGTATTAGCCCTAAATTAAGGAGGTTTAACAAGAAATCATCTATTTCTTTGTTTAAACCTAAGCTTAAGTCATTTTTTTGTCCTACACGGATTTATTGAATCTTCATTGTCTTTTATCTATTCTTTTCTACATATTTGATGCTTTTTTTTATTGTTCTGTACAGCACTTTGGTCGACAAATTGTTGTTTTGAATGTGATTTATAACTGACTAGCTAACAACAACAACAAAATATAATTTGTAGAATGTTGGAAATCGGCAGCCATTGCCATCCATAGTAGGAAAAGAAATACCACGGAAGTCAATGGCTATTGTTTACAACAAAATTATATTCGTATGTGTTCGACAGAAGAAAGAAACCTGTGTGGAAACAAGCAGAGGATGAGTAAACGATGACAGAATTTCATTTTTGGGTGAACTGTCCCTTTAAAAGCATGTAGTATTTTAACAACATGAAAAATTACAACGTTCTTGTACCAATAAATAACTCCAAAAAATATCAGACCAACAGAACGTCTATATAAGATGGCTTATAAGATGATGATGAAATAAGTGGACACTTTGAGTGCAAAAACGGGGTGTGAAATGTAATATTATTGACGTTTGTATATTATAATTATCTACAGATCCTGCGTGGATGTTTATTTCCTTTACCTGTCCAGCAGGTAGTTTTAAATATCTACGGTTAATACAGTATTTACAGCTCTTCCTTCCTCAAGTCATGAGGTATTAAACTCTGAAGGATTAGAGAATGAAATGCATTGGCTTGTTATACAACTGCTCTCCAAAAAAAACTGTCCTCAAGGCTTTATCTTTGGAATGCTAATGAAAAATTGATTGTCATATCTCGGTGGCGTGTGGATGGTGTTAAAGTGCTCGATGGCTTTTCAAAGACGGGACTCCCGTCGAGAAACTAAAATAGAAAACATGAGGGGAAATGGAAAAGCACCTGCACTCGTCCGCATCCGTTTAAATGTTAAAACTCAAGATTAATTTTTAAATTGTCATTCTTGTGTGCGACAAGCCGAAAGGATTTTTCAGCCTACAGTTGGCCAATAGGGGAACTGTATAATAGTATTACTTTTTTAGTTTTATTTTTTGGTGGTGATTTATGAAGGAGTGCAAAAAATGAAATTCAATAGAGTCTGTACATTATAACAAAAACATGTATCTGATAAATATCTAATAAACCTTGAAAGCAAGTGCATTTGAAAGAATTGAACGTGTAGGAATATGATCTCTGAAACTCACCAAAAACTGTAAACTATACACACACTACCAGTCAAAGGTTTGCGGTCAGTAGGATTTTTAAATGTTTTAAAATAAGCTTCTCCTGCTCACCAAGGTTGCCTTTATTTCATCAAAAATACAGTACAAATTGTAAAATTGTGAAATGTTATTGCACTATTAAATAACTGTTCAAAACTAGTTTATAATTTAATAATTGATTCCAGTGATTTTAAAGATGAATTTTCAGCTTCATTACTCCAGTCATGAAGTCACATGATCCTTCAGAAATCACTCTAATATTAATTATTATTATTATTATAATTATTATTATTATTAATGGAAATAGTAATAAAAGCAAAAATGACTGGATGATTTCATTTGAAACTACATACAATAAGAAAGCAGTTGTTTACAATTTTAATAAATATTTTACTTTTTTTTTTTACATTAAATAAATGCCGCCTTGATGAACAGAATAATTTACTTTTAAAAAAGAAAAAAAAAGAAAAAAAAAAACCTGACCCCAAACTTTCGACTGGTAGTGTATGTATATATATATATATATGTATATGTGCATTGTCATTATTTGCATGACAATTTATATATGATACAGTAAACAATTTATAAATCATACTATTACCATGATCTCTAAAAATGTAAAATTCTAATTACGCATAGTTTTTTTTAATAATTGTATAAAAATATTACAAATTTTTTATTGATTCTCATTACTTTAATGTTTTTCCCAATATTTGTTTTATATTTAAAAACATATGCTGTCAATATTTTATATCCAAAAACCTGTTTTTTTGTACATGATTTACATATACCACAATAAACAAATATGACAAATGAGAAAATTAAATTAAACTCCAAAGAAAAAAAGCCTAGGTTATATTTCTTTAAGGATAAATTACTTAAAGTTGTTTAATTCAATAATAATAACTACATAATTATTATATTAATTACATATTATAAATAATTATAATTCTTATTGGTGATTCATATAACTGTAATCCCAAAATAATGTAATGAAACAGTATTTAAAAGCAATAAACAATTACCATGGTATATAAACACTCTATTGTGTGTATATGTAGGCCTATATTACATAACATTACATTATAGTAATGAGAATTTGGGAATAAATGTGTTAAATTGTAATTAAAATAATGTCACAATGCACAAAAACAACCCCCAAATAGGCTTCATTTGGTTTAAGCAAAATATCATTTCTTATTCTTCTTTTGAATTTGGGGTTTGGTGAGATTCATTATACTGTAAAGAGATTGTCAGAGCGAAACTGCTTCTGCCGAACCGTGAAGAGGGCACTTTGGGTGACTTCCTACATGATTTGATCGAGAGTCCAGGAGACAGAAGGGATGATGGGTTAAAATCAGCAGAAGAAGATCTCTCCATCCACAGCCGGCTCCGTCAGAGGCAGCAGATGTGAAGCTGGAGACACAAAACAAACAGCAGGATTTGAGAAATAAACACAGACTTAGACAGATACACAAGACAAATCACTAGTCAATTATTTACACTTTTTTAAAGCAAATTCCTCCTGACTACAGCGGTGGAGAAAAACCATTCCAGAAATCAATTCTGTGTTGATTCGGAGATTTCCAAAATGCATTGATAATATATCTTGAATTGATTCTAAGCTTAGTTTTTCACAGCTGATGGCGTTCTAGGTGTCGCTCTGGGCTAGTTTTTAACAGCAGATGGCGCTCTAGGCTAGATTTTAACAGCAGATGGCGCGTTAGGCTAGATTTTAACAGCAGATGTCGCTCTAGGCTAAATTTTATCAGAAGATGACGCTCTAGGATAGTTTTTAACAGCAGATGGTGCTCTAGGCTAGTTTTCAACAGCAGATGGCGCTCTAGGCTAAATTTTAACAGCAGATGACGCTCTAGGCTAAATTTTAACAGCAGATGGAGCTCTAGGCTAGTTTTTAACAGCAGACAGCGCTCTAGGCTAGTTTTCCATCTAGGCTAGTTTTTAACACCAGATGGCGCTCTAGGCTAGTTTTTAACAGCAGATGGAGCTCTAGGCTAGTTTTTAACAGCAGATGGCGCTCTAGGCTAGTTTTTAACAGCAGATGGCGCTCTAGGCTAAATGTTAACAGTAGATGACGCTCTAGGCTAAATTTTAACAGCAGATGGAGCTCTAGGATAGTTTTTAACAGCAGGTGGAGCTCTAGGCTAGTTTTTAACAGCAGGTGGCACTCTAGGCTAGGTTTTAAAAGCAGATGACGCTCTAGGCTAAATTTTAACAGCAGATGGAGCTCTAGGATAGTTTTTAACAGCAGATGGTGCTCTAGGCTAGTTTTTAACAGCAGGTGGTGCTCTAAGCTAGGTTTTAAAAGCAGATGGTGCTCTAGGCAAGTTTTTAACAGCAGTTCGCGCTCTAGGCTGGTTTTTAACAGCAGATGGAGCTCTAGGATAGTTTTTAACAGCAGATGGCGCTCTAGGCTGGTTTTTAACAGCAGATGGTGCTCTAGGCTAGTTTTTAACAGCAGATGGTGCTCAAGGCTAGTTTTTAACAGCAGATGGTGCTCTAGGATAGTTTTTAACAGCAGGTGGAGCTCTAGGCTAGTTTTTAACAGCAGGTGGCGCTCTAGGTTAGGTTTTAAAAGCAGATGACGCTCTAGGCTAAATTTTAACAGCAGATGGAGCTCTAGGATAGTTTTTAACAGCAGATGGTGCTCTAGGCTAGTTTTTAACAGCAGGTGGCGCTCTAGGCTAGGTTTTAAAAGCAGATGGTGCTCTAGGCAAGTTTTTAACAGCAGTTCGCGCTCTAGGCTAGTGTTTAACAGCAGATGGTGCTCTAGGCTAAATTTTAACAGCAGATGCTGCTCTAGGCTAAATTTTAACAGCAGATGGTGCTCTAGGTTAGGTTTAACAGCAGATGGTGCTCTAGGCTAGTTTTTAACAGCAGATGGAGCTCTAGGATAGTTTTTAACAGCGGATGGCGCTCTAGGCTAAATTTTAACAGCAGATGGAGCTATATGATAGTTTTTAACAGCAGATGCCGCTTTAGGCTAGTTTTTAACAGCAGATGGTGCTCTAGGCTAGTTTTTAACAGATGATGGCACTCTAGGCTAGTTTTTTTAACAGCAGAGGGTGATCTATGCTAGGTTTTAACAGCAGATGGCACTCTACACTAGTTTTAACAGCAGGTGGTGCTCTAGGTTAGGCTAGTTTTAACAGCAGACTTCGCTCTAAGCTAGTTTTTAACAGTAGACTTTGCTTTAGGCTAGTTTTTAACAGTAGACTGTGCTCTAGGCTAGTTTTTAACA
>CAIGQV010000818.1:26929286-26945663 GCA_903798115.1 Danio jaintianensis | reverse complement strand
ATATATATATATATATATATATATATATATATATATATATATATATACACACACAAAACTAACTTTTATTTTGGATGCTAATATTTTTCCAACACTAATATATTTTATTTTAATATAATATATTTTAAGAATATCAACACTGCAATTTGTTTTATCAGTATTAGAATTTAAAATTAGTATTTTCTTGACATTTTAAATGTTATAAAAAATATATATATAATATCTGAATATACCTTAAAACTAGAGCTGCATGATATAGGAAAAATTGGGATGATTCTGCAGTGGGAGTGCATCTCCATAAAATCTAATAAACAATCTTTAAAGTTTTTGGGGTCCCCTGACACATTTTCGTTGTGGTCTGTGGTGTTTGCAGTGCATTTCTGTATTTGCATGTGTTGTGAGTATTTTCATGCATAATAATCTATAAGTACAATCAAGAAAACGATACAATTGAAATGAAGTGTTTTATCGTTTCCCGAGTCTAACTGTATTCAAGTACAGAAACTGAATGATAAAAATAAAAATAATTCAATATACAAATGGTACAATTTCTTATACCTGAAGTTTTTTAATAACATTATACACAGGCATCAAAAACACATGCAAATGATGAATTATAATACAAACTCAACATCGCATATATCCTGCGATGTGACTATTGCGAAGGATCACATTGCGATATCGATGCTGAAACAATATATTGTGCAGCTCTACTTAAAATAAAAATAAAAACTATATATATATATATATAAATATATACACACACACACACACACACAGTTGAAGTCACAATTAATAGCACTCCTGTGAATATATATATATATATATATTTTTTTCAAATATTTCCCAAATGATGATTAATGTAGCAAGGAATTTTTCACAGCATTTCCGATAATATTTTTTCTTCTGGAGAAAGTCTTATTTGTTTTATTTCGGCTAGAATAAAAGCAGTTTTAAAATTTTTTAAATGCATTTTAAGGTCAATATTATTAGCCTCCTTAAGCAATATTTTTTTTGTCTACAGAACAAACCATCATTATACACTGATTTGCCTAATTACCCTAACTTGCCTAGTTTACCTAATTAACCTAGTTAAGCCTTTAAATGTCACTTTAAGCTGAATACTAGTATCTTGAAAAGTATCTAGAAAAATATTAATGTACTGTCATCACAGCAACAATAAAAGAAATCAGTTATTAGAAATTAGTTATTAAAAGTACATTAAAGTAGCACATGAACATAACAAAAAATTATAGAACAAAATATATTCTTCAACTTTCCTGATTATATAGCTTATCAAAAAAAAAGAAAAAAAGAAAAAGCTTTTGGCTTCTCCATTGACCAGCAGTGGATGTGAAAGTGTGCTACTCACATGGAGTGCATGGCGTCCTGAATGATCTGCATCCAGGTGTTGCGCTCCTCTCGCGAGCTGGCGTGAACCTCCACCATCTCTGGGTTTGCAATGCCGGCGGTAATGAGGAAGAGGCCACGCTCCTCGTGTGCCACCTCGCGCACAATCAGCTTCTGAAGGGAGATGACGGTGGCGCGCTGGTCCTGCCGAGGACAAGAAACACACACACACAAACACACAGAGAATGAGGAGGGCGGAGGGAGGGAGAGGACAAAAATATTCAATAATCAGATGAATGAACACAGACACGCTTCACACTGGGTATGAACAACATTGTGTCCACTAGTTCATTAGCATTATCATGATTAACAATGAGTAAACAACACTATTATAGCATTTATTAAAAAGTCTGTGTGAACAGGAAGTTGCTGAGATTTTTATGTCAGTATGTTGATGTGCTTCCAACTGAAAGTGAATATTGAGTAGGGGGCGGGGCTTTATTTTTGCGCATCATTCCCTCATAGCGAACTAACTGTAAGAGGGGCGTGGTTAAGAATATTGTGGCTGAAGCATCAAACCGATGTCATCAGAGAAGGACCACCACTCCAAACACAGAAGCAAATGGTCAGACTTTGATTAAAGATTTACAAAACAAACTTTTTTTTTCAGTGAATTGTGTAAATTACGTGTAGCAATGTGTGCTAGCAAAATAAACATTGTAAATTTAGATTCCACAAAGACTTTAATCTTAGATGATTAAACACTAATTATTATTTTTTATTATTATTTACATTATTTAACATTGTAGTCCACCTATAAATGAAAATGCATAATTTTGAGAAATACGTATTGATGTAAAATGGGGTAAATTGAGATTTTATGCTGATATTTGCATTAAAAAAAATCCAATCACTCACCAGAGATGCAAAAACATATTTCTGGTCTTTTTCTTGAAGGAACACGAAGACGTCAGAAAGAAGAAGGGCATGGACATCTATGGTAAAAACCAAACAAACAAACAACAACAACAACAACAACAAAAAAATTATACTGATGTTACAGTTTACATTCACATCCAAAATATTGTGGATGCACAAAAAATCATGCAATATTCATGTAGCAATATTTTAGAAATTTGTATTTGAATGATAGCAGTAAAGAAGCAATAAAATCAAATGAAATAACATTTAAAATCCTTTTTTTTCTGAAATGTCAATGTTATGAATGATGTTTACTAAAATACAATATAATATTCATATAATTTTTTACAAATATTTTAAAAATGCATAACAAATGTATAGATTGACTGATCGATTTATCGACTGATTACACTAAAATGCTGCAAAAACGTAACAAGTGTATAATTAAGACAAATATATTTATTTATTTGTTTGTTTGTTTGTTTATGAAGCAAATAAAATAAAACAAATAATAAATAAAACAAACTAATGAACAATCAAACAAACAAACAATAAAATAAAATATCAATAAACAAAACAAAACAAAAACAAAAACAGACACGACACGACACGACACATAAGAGCTGTACCCTTGAGTCGTCCGGCTGTGTTCTTCAGGTGCAGAGGCCCATCATGAAGAAGCCTGCGTCCGCGCACCAGATCTTCTCGAGCAAACATCTGTCCGCTCTTCATCCGCGTGATGGACTTGCTGTCCGTTCGGCCGTAGATCTCCTTCAACTTCTTCTTCTTCTCATGTTCATTCACTTTACTGTCCACCGACGCAATTATATCCTTCAACAACTGAAGAGCCTGCGTCAAGTCCTCAAAATCCTTCTCGTTCTCTGCGCACACACACATATACACGCAGGTTTGTTAAGGGTACAAACACCACAGGTTTGTTCTTTTTTTATTATTATTATTTCTTTTCTACCCTAAAAGTGTCAGGTCAACCAAAACCATAAAACCTAGAACAACCACATTTGGCAGGATGGTCCTAAATCTACCCCAATACTCAGGTGTATACACACATACACACACACACACACACGCACGCACGCACGCACGCACGCATGCACGCATGCACGCACGCACACACACACACACACAGAGAGATTGGACCGTAAATGGTGATATAATAGCACTATTTCTCTTTCTTGAAAATCAAAATACAATTTCCCAATGATTTTCTGACTTAAGCTGAACAAAACATCCAAGATTTTGTTGCCATGTGTCAAATTATTCCACCGTTTAGAGCCATTTTTTATTTAAACCTTATTTTTCAAACTCCTCCTAGGCCATTTGTGCAATCAATCACACATTTTGGCAATATACTGTAAAATAGTTATATAGTATATGTAGGGCAGTGTATGGTTTTGTCCACAAGATGTCACTATGACACTGTTGTATTAAGGTATTTTGAAGATTGTAGCGATGTTTGAACCTCTTGATGTACCGTAGTGCTGATAAATGCATAGTGCGCCATATTATCCTCAGTTTGTGTTATCAACACTGATAGACGCCCTGCAAATAAATGGTCGAGTCACGATCATGAACCTCTCTTTGCCTGCATCTCCTGTTTACCACCTCACAAACACATACAACACAACGCAGAATAGCAAGGGTGGTGCTAGAGGTCAGCAAGCACGCAGAAAGCGACTGGGTTACACACACACACACACACACACACACACACACACACACACACACACACGCACACACACACGCACACACACACACACACGCACACACACACGCACACGCACACACACACACACACACACACACACACATATATATATAAATAAAACTTCTATAGAAAAATACTTTAATAGTCATTTTGTGTTTAAAAAGAGACTTGGCCCTTGTGCCATAACTGAAGCAACTACACAAAATGATTCCCAGAAGGCATCTTGAAATTAGTTTGACATCAGTCAAGTCAAGTCAAGTCAAGTCGAGCTTTATTGCCATTCCGCTGCATGTGTGGACATACAGAGGAACGAAATGTCGTGTCTCGCAGGACAACGGTGCTACATAAATTAATCATAAATACAAACAACACTGAACATAAGAGCCATTTAAAAAAAAAACTATGCATAGCTAACACATACTATAAGATACTTAACTATACTTATAAGACAGGCTATACAAGTAGTTTTACATCTTATTAGTCCAAATATTAATCAAATAATAGATCAAATATTAGTCCAGACTAAGTCGGGATGGCAATTTCACTGGTAACTGGGTGAAAATAGGAAGTTAATCCCACACTGAAATCGGCTTAATGTTTATATATGTCAATATTTTCAAGTTAAATCAATACCATCTGGAAACGTCAGTCTGATTACCATATCTGACTCTTTTTTTTTAACATAAATTTTCAACATCAATTGCCCAATAAGCTGTGCTTGGTCCCGGATTACTGCTGCTTGCAGCTGTATTCATTCATTCATTCATTCATTCATTCATTCATTTATTTTCCTTCGGCTTAGTCCCTTATTTATCAGGGGTCGCCACAGCGGAATGAACCACCAACTATTCCAGAATATGTTTTATGCAGCGGATGTCCTTCCAGCCACAAACCAGCACTGGGAAACACCCATACACTCTCACATTCACACACACACTCATACACTACGGACAATTTAGTTTATCCAATTCTCCTATACCGCATGTCTTTGGACTGTGGGGGAAACCGGAGCACCCTGAGGAAACCCACAACAAATCGGGGAGAACATGCAAACTCCACACAGAAATGCCAACTGGCCCAGGCTGCAGCTGTATTATAAAACTGAATTGCAACAAATTCCTATAAACAACAGACCAGTCCAATTTGTTTCACTGTAATACTAGACTATTAGACTGGCAATTTAAAATCCTCTTGAGAGCTATAAGATGCTTCTCAAATTGCCCCTGAAATGATATTTGTTAAACTTGACACTCACTTTAAAATCTCTTTGTTGGGAACGTGACCAAAAAGCCTCTCAGACTCGCTGTTCAGCAGTTGGAAGTGATTTGCGGAGAGCGTGGAGTGTTTACAGGTTGCATCTCATGTATTTGGTTTACCCGTAAGACAGCCGTGTTTACTGAGAGTGAAATATTGTGGCTCTTTTTAAACACTGATGGAATACGGAGACTTTACTCCACAGCTGTGGCTCAAAAATAGCATTTTGGTTCACCTAAAAATGAAATTGTCTTCATTTACCCTCCAAACGTTTCTTTTTTCTGTCGGACACAAAAAGAAGATATTTTGAAGAATGTAACCACTGGCTTCCATATTTGTTTTTCTTCCTACTATGGATGTTAGCAACCAGTTTACAGCTAAAATATCTTGGTTTCTGTTCAACAGAATAAAGAAACCCCATAAAGGTTTGGAACCATGTGAGAGTGAGTAAATAAATAGATTAAAATTTTTTGCATGAACTATGGTTTTAATCCCAGCTGTCCGACTGAATCTCACCTTTGGTGTGCTGCAGGATCCTCTGTAAAAGCACCGGGTACTTTGTTATCCGCTGTGTGACCAGTAATATGCACTCTGGGATGCTCAGGCGCCGGACAACACTGCTGCTCATTTTTTTCTGGAGATAAAGAGGCATTGAAGGACTGTTAGGTATTCCTTATGGAAAGAATGTCCAAAACAAAGAAGTGAAGCATTTACCCTGATGAAGGCCTGGAAGCGTTTGTCTTTGGCATGCAGATCCTTGTAGAAGTTCACTGCTTCGTTGTGTCGGCTGCAGAATTTGCCATAGATTCTCTTCATGCTTTCTGCATTGGAATCTGAAAACTGAAGCCCATCATGTGAGAAATCATTACGGAAGCTTGGATGTCAACAATGAAACTGCTTGTAAGCTTACGTGTGTTTGTGTCATATGTGACAAAAAACTTCTTTAGACCTATAAAATATCATTTAACACAAGGACATTTTCACAGTATTTCCTATTATATATTTTTTTCATCTGAAGAAAACCTTATTTATTTTAGTTCGGCTGGAATTAACACATCTACATTTAAAACATATATATATATATATATATATTATTAGCCATCAAAACTTTTTTTTATTTAAATTGTTCACTGTTGTCCAGTTGACAACTGTTTATAACTCACCACAGGATATAACTTACCTATTTAACCTAATTACTCATTCATTCATTCATTCATTCATTCATTCATTTTCCTTTGGCTTAGTCCCTTATTTATCAGGGGTCGCCACAGAGGAATGAACCGCCAACTATTCCGGCATATGTTTTACACAGCGGATGCCCTTCCAGCTGCAACCCATTACTCAGAAACACCCATACACTATCGCATTCACACACACACTCATACACTACGACCAATTTAGTTCATCCAATTCACCTATAGGCTGTTTGCAATCACGTGGTTCTGGTGACGCGCAAAATTCAGATGGAGGGCAGGAAGTAAAAAACTGAATGGGAAATATAGTGGAAAGCTCATATTTTTGCGATTTATATCATATTTCAAAGGAGATATAAATAGAAAATAACCACATATGTTGGGCATGATATTATGAAGAGGACAGATTTTTCTACTTAACTAAAATAATTTTGCCTGCAATCGAGGCAGTAGATAGCTACTGTAAGCTATTACATGAAAACAAATATTACAGTAAGTACTATAGTGTTTTGAAGCATACTTGAATTAAACTGTCATAGTAATTATATGGTTATGGTACAACACAACTGTAGTGATAAACAAATTATCCAATAGGCTTCAGTTTTCTACACTATAACACCATCACAATGCACCACAGTTTACACTTCAAACTTTACATTCATGTAGCATTCTGTAGCATACATTAACAAAGAGCTGTACTATACACTTTACTATAGTGCGATTCAAAAACATATTATAAAAAATGACTATTAGTTTTTTCCATGCAGATAACGTTATATCTTCCAGACATATACTGTACATGAAAAAACAGATGAAAGCACACAAAAGCGTGGATGCATAGTTTACATTATTATTATTATTATCATCATTATTTTATATTTTTTAGTGGATGGTAAACAGTGCTCCACAATAATAACCGTCTAGTTTTGCTCACAAGGGTAGCATTTCTTTTTTATTCGGTCGATGAATTTACCATCAAACATTCAACGCTGCTGCACTCGATGTTAACGTTACAGTTGTTTATTCTAAAGACATGGATTATTGCGAAGCAAGACGGAGATTTTATTGCAGCAATTGCAGGGCAGACAGGGTGTTTTATGTTCTTCTGGATTTTGTATACGTGTGGTGGTGTTTGTATCTGATTTTTATATAACACATTAACATATAATACACATAGCTAGGCCTGTATATAATTATTACTGCTGTCAAACGAATTATCGCATTCAAAAAAAACTTTGTACACATGGATATATTGAATGAATGTTTATTACATGCCACCTTTTCTTCCATTTTTAAGTGAAATTCTTGAACTTTTACCCCTTTATGAGCAAAAACTCTTGAAAGCCTATAAAAGCTGTTTGGCATTTCTCATTTTGGCCTATTTAAACAATTATAAACAACACAAGACATACACATTTTTTATCTACTGATAGCGATTCCTATGTAGAAGAATCACTTCCTGCCCTCCATCTGAGTCTCAATGACGTCATGTGAAAACAACCTATAGTGCATGGCTTTGGACTGTGGGGGAAACCGGAGCACCCGGAGAATCCCACGCCAACACGGGAAGAACATGCAAACTCCACACAGAAATGCCAACTGGCCCAGCCGGGACTTGAACCAGCGATCTTCTTGCTGTGAGGCCACAGTGCTAACCACTGAGCCACCGTGCCTTTTACAAAATAACAAGTTAAATTGGTAATTTAATTTAATTTAATTTAATTAGTAAACTTAAATTCATTAAAATGTAATTATGGCAAAGACAAAGTAAATCAGAAATTTGTTATTCAAACTATTGCGTGTAAAAATGTGTTGAAAAAAAAATCTTCTCTCTGTTAAACAGCACTTGTGAAATAGTTTTACAAAAATGTCTCAGGAGGGCTAATAATTTTGACTTCAACTGTATAAGTGTCCTGACCTGGCTGACCAGCACATCTCCTATCCTGTGGATCAAGAATCCGTCTGTGCCATCCAGCCGGGCCTCTTTCTTTCTCTCCAGCAGAGCGCTGAAGAAGAAGGAGTGCAGCTTCAGCAGGTCGTCCAGCATGGGGAACATCTTCTCCACAACCTGGAGCTCCAGCTGCAGATCCATCAACAGACCCTTGCTGTACACATCACACATGATCCGTAACGTCCGCAGGTGATGCATCTCCGTCTGGATCAGCTCTGGATTGAGAAAAAAGGAGGATGTTTAGATCTAAAAAGGTGGAAGAAGAAGAGCTAAAGATTACCATGGGAAACCGGCCAGTTGCTTCTAAACCATTTGCATCAACTTACATTTAAAATGAACTCAAGTTGCTTGTTTGTTACGTTCTACCCAGCGGCAGCTCCAGGATTTTCTCACTTTACAGGGGGTGCTTATAAAAAATAATGACATTTATAGCGCCAGTTCTTTATATTTATATATTTCATATATTTAAAGATTTTTTTTATTTTTTTATTTACAAATAGATAGCCTTATATATATATATAAAAACAGAAGCATTGAAAACAGCATTTTATTTTACCCATATTAAACTTCTCATCTGCCACTGTTGGTCATAATTTATATTAAGGCACTTACAAATTAATATGATTTATGAAACAAAGAATAGTCTTTTAATATTTTTTTTGCTTATTTTTTACACATAGGCTAGAGCAGGGGTGTCCAAACTTTTTGGGCCGAGAGCCAGATGCAAAAAAATAAACGTTGTACTGGGCCAAATTTTACATAAATCTCACAGACACGCACATAACACACACACACACACATATATATATACACTCACCGGCCGCTTTATTAGATACACCTGTCCAAATGCTCGTTAACACAAATTTCTAATCAGCCAATCAGATGGCAGCAACTTAATGCATTTAGGCATGTAGACATGGTCAAGACGATCTGCTGCAGTTCAAACATCAGAATGAGGAAGAAAGGTGATTTAAGTGACTCTGAACGTGGCATGGTTGTTGGTGACCAGACGGGCTGGTCTGAGTATTTCAGAAACTGCTGATCTACTGGGATTTTCACACACAACCATCTCTAGGGTTTACAAAGAATGGTCCGAAAAAGAGAAAACATCCAGTGAGTGGCAGTTCTGTGGGCGCAAATGCCTTGTTGATGCCAGAGGTCAGAGGAGAATGGCCAGACTGGTTCCAGCTGATAGAAAGGGAACAGTAACTAAAATAACCACTCTTTACAACCGAGGTATGCAGAAGAGCGTCTCTGAACGCTCAACACGTTCAATCTTGAGGCGGATGGGCTACAGCAGGAGAAGACCACACCGGGTGCCACTCCTGTCAGCTATGAACAGGAAACTGAGGCTACAATTCGCACAGGCTCACCAACATTGGACAATAGAAGATTGGAAAAACGTTGCCTTGTCTGATGAGTCTCGATTTCTGATGCGACATTTGGATGGTAGGGTCAGAATTTGGCATCAACAACATGAAAGCATGGATCCATCCTGCCTTGTATCAATGGTTCAGGCTGGTGGTGGTGGTGTAATGGTGTGAGGGATATTTTCTTGGCACACTTTGGGCCCATTAGTACCAATTGAGTATTGTGCCAACGCCACAGCCTACCTGAGTATTGTTGCTGACCATGTCCATCCCTTTATGATCACAGTGTAACCATCTTCTGATGGCCACTTCCAGCAGGATAACGCAGTTCACTGTACTCAAATGGCCTCCACAGTCACCAGATCTCAATCCAATAGAGCACCTTAAGGATGTGGTGGAATGGGAGATTCGCATCATGGATGTGCAGCCGAAAAATCTGCAGCAACTGCGTGATGCTATCATGTCAATATGGACCAAATTCTCTGAGGAATATTTCCAGTATCTTGTTGATTTTATGCCACAAAAGATTAAAGCAGTTCTGAAGTCAAAAGGGGGTCCAACCTGATACTAGTAAGGTGTACTTAATAAAGTGGCCGGTGAGTGTATGTATATGTTTGTGTGTGTGTAGTATGTGTATTATTATGGTATTATTTCCTAAATTTTAAAATCATAATATATATTTTACTCACCATCTACACTGTTAATGTGAACAGTGATGTTGTGCCTTCGATTTCAGAATTGATGCCAAGTCAAAAGTGAGTCATGTAGTAGATATACGTAGCAATTCACAGACATGGCTGTCAGTTAGATTGGTTCTCAAAGAACGTTTGTTTAGATTCATCAGTGAAAATGTTTGCTCACATATGTATGTGGAGCCAAACCTTTGTGCATGGCGTTTCATCAAGGGAAATTTGGATGAATCCAAACTAGGACAGCGAAAGAAGCTGGTGGCGACTGCGAAGAGAATCATCGCACTGCAATTTAATGACTTCCAGCTGCATGTTCTCTTGAACTTCTTCCACGTTAACAGAGAAAGGGGTTGAGAACAGCTTAATGTCATTATCCATAGCGGAAAAATCGTGAAAATGGAGATTAAATTCAGTAATGAGGAACGCGAGTTGTAGTGTCTGGATGGTTTAATGACGTTAATGGTGAAAGACACAAAACTTTACTTAGATATTCGGATAGTCATATACTTGCAAAAACAGCTATAAGCAATGAGAAGAAACATAAGAGACGCTTTCAATAGAAAGTTCGAAGAGGTCAAGAACGACGTACTGAAGTGGGTCAGTTTTCTGCTGACAATAAAGGAAGAAATGGTCCAGATGACACTTCTAACCAAATATTACAACCGAAAGCCTGGGAGTGTTATCTTCAGAGGAAGATATTCTTTGTCAGCTAGGAGCTATGTCCTTGGAGGACAAGACCCCTGAAAAACTGCCCGAATGCTGATGTAATAAAAGAAATGCTTTGCTATGTTTTTATTCAAGTGTATCACCCTAGGGAGTAATTACTAAGCTCTAGAGAACAAAAAGGGATTTCTTCTCTGTATTAACAAATATCCTCAAGTATATCAAACTTTGATTACTGCTTTGCTGTGTATTTACTCAAAGGGATTTCTTCTATGTATCCTCAAGTATATCAAACATTGATAGCCTAAAACAAAGGCACACCTGTATTCAAGGCAAACCAGCAGCGCGCTTAACTGACGTCTTTATACTGAATGTCTTAGGTCCTTTATTCTCAATGGAGAATAAAGTAAAGGATTTAGTTTTGTTATTGTAACTGTTTTATTCTTCTTTTTCACTGGATTTGTTTTATTAATAAAAGTGTATTTTATAAATTTTCTTGGAGTGGACATTGGCTTCATTTGCAGAACCCATCAAGATACCTTGTGTGGTAAGGTATGAACCAAATTTATTCCTTGAACAACATTACAAAAGATGGTCCTAAACAAAACTCTAGCTAAGAAATATAGCCAGGAGAGGATTCTGGTTTCTTTATTTAATTAGGCTATTTCTTCATTTTCCTCTGTATGTTGGCATCTTGATTACTATTATTTTTACGTCATAACAGGAAATGCTGCCTAATTGATAGCAACACCCGGTGGTTATTTATTGAATTACGTTAATTTTTGTACAGCGGGCCAGATTCTATTAATATTTATAAAAAGCCTCGCGGGCCACCACAAAACTGATTGTGGGCCGCAGGTGGGCTGCAGGCCATAGTTTGGATACCCCTGGGCTAGAGCCTATATTCAATTCAATTCAATTCATGTTTATTTCTATAGCGCTTTTACAATGTAGATTGTGTCAAAGCAGCTTAACACAGAAGTTCTAGTAAATTGAAACTGAGTCAGTCCAGTATTTTAAAGTTCAAGTTCAGTTTAGTTCAGTGTGGTTTAAATTTCACAGCTGAAAAGTCCAATCACTGAAGAGCAAATCCATCGATGTGCAGATATAATGGGTATATATACCCATTTTTATGAACATTTCTAAAACTATTTAGCCAAAATAGCCTTTTTTGAGTAGCTGCTCACCAGAAGCATATTAGGCTATTAGATTAATGCCAAATGAGTCAAGATTCAAACGAGATCGCTGGTATAATGTTCGTTTTTCACATGCTTTAAAGGTCATGTATGCTAACCTCTCTGGTTCAACACCAACCTCAAATCAGCAATTTTGGCACAGTACTCTTTCACAAGCTAGCCTCCGTTAAAATGTCATGCCAGTAACAGCTGACTCTTCCTTCTGTGTGAAGGCAGTTCTCTCTGAGCTGAACCTCAGATTGTGTTATTGCCAAGCTATTCTGCAGTGTTTGAAATTTGCGGTCTTTTACTTGATGCTAAATAGTGCTCCATCATGATAGCTGTTGATAGTAACGAAGCCTAATTTGTACTGCATAAGTGCACCCAACTGGCCCCATTCCCATAATATCAATTATTTATTATGCATTTTTGTTATTTTTTCATAATTCTTTTTTAATGAAGTGAGAGGAAAATTGAAAAATCGTTAAAAAATCCTAGTTATTTTTAACATCAAAGAGATGTTTTTTAAAAGTGGTCTATGTAATTTTTATTTATCTTCATTTCACATTTAGTATTAGTAATCCCATCAGCACTGTTTAACAGTCGTGTTGGCCACATTTTGCAATCATTTATTAGTGCCACAGAATGCTGTAGGCCATAAAGAAATAGAAATGTCTTCAGTTCTACCACAGTCCTACCATAGATGACATCTTGTCTCTTAATGATGTCCTTCTTAAGTTGTTTCAGATATTTTTTGTCTACAGTAAGGCTCCAGGAGTCGGCCTCCAGTTCTTTAACATCTGCTTCGAAATCTCCCATCAGCCGGCTGTCAACCATCTCAGTACCTAAAGCCACAAATGGGGGGAAAAAGTACATCATTACATAAAATACATTACTAGTCAACCTGATCAAAAAAATAAATAAACAACTACAAACAAATGTACATTTTGACAAGAATGACGAAATGGAAACTTGTTCTGTCCCATAATATACTGTAAAACTTAACTACTACTTTTTAATCTCACAAATGTAACTTGGTACATTAAAATCCTATATATTCCACAATTTTGAGAAGTAATGGGGGAATATGCGCAGCTAGTGTTTTTCAGCCAATGATAACCTTCCAGTGAAAGCTTAATGTGATTATTTTCAGTTTCATATGATTCCTTTTACAGCATCGATGTTGTAATGTAATTACAATACATTCAATTAAATAGACTTAAGCATTCATTTAGTTGTTCAAGCGTAAAACGAGATGAAAGACAGTGTAAATGCTAGCACCGTCAGGATCAGCAGGCTAGCGCAGAAACTTCATTGAAAATACTGGGTTAAAATAAAATATCATATTTTAAAGACATGGCGGGGGAAATGGAATTTAATGCAGTGCTTCTTGTCTGGTCTGAGACCCACTTTATATCGTATATCTATCAGGCAGTGAAGATCACAGATTTTTAAAGAAATCAGATCTTAAACAGGGCGATTTTGTAATGGAATGGCAGTTCACCGGAAGGCAGGCTGGCTGAAATTAAAAGTCTGTGTGCATATACTCCATTGTGGGATTTAAATGTGCAACTGCATGAGCAAAAAGGTACAATTTTCTATTTTTTTATCATGTTACAGAATGTTCTCAAAAACCCACATATATTTCAAAAGACTTGTTTCTCAGAAATATTTTTTTTATTTTGTAAAATGTAATTTTTTATGTAAATGTAAATGAACATTTTAAAAATAAAAACGGAGTAAACTGAGATTTATAATAAATAAATAAAATCTCAAATAAGCAAAACAACAATAAGAATCTTTATTATTATCATTTCTCAAAATTCTGAGAAACAAAAACAATTGACTGTCTTTCTGAAATTCTCAAAAATCTGAATAGCGGATTACAATTAAAAGTCAAAAATTGCCTATTTTATTTAATTTTTACGTATAAGAAAAAAGAAGAAGAAGAAAAAGACACAAGCCAAGACACAAAGACACAAAAGACAAAAGAACACAAAACAAAGATAACATTCAAAACCAGATGAGCTCTGACTTCATTCATTTTCCTTCGGCCTAGTCCCTTATTTATCACGGATCACCACAGAGGAATTATCCGTCAACTATTTCAGCACATGTTTTGTGCAGCGGATGGCCTTCCAGCTGCAACCCATCACTGGGAAACACACATACACTCACATACACTACGGCCAATTTAGTTAATCCAATTCACCTATAGCGCATGTCTTTGGACTGTGGGGAAACCGGAGTACCTGAAGGAAACCCACGCAAACACGGGGACAACATGCAAACTCCACACAGAAATGCCAACTGACCCAACCGGGACTCGAACCAGTGACCTTCTTGCTGTGAGGCGACAGTGCTAACCACTGAGCCACTGTGCCACCCCAAGCTCTGACTTATATTTATAAATTACTTGTTTGATGACTAGAAGGACTCATAATTTTTTGGATTCTAAATGTCCACGCCCATACACAAAGTGTGCAAAGTTTCAAGAAATATCTACATTTAGATTGGTAATGTGAAAACTGGGTTAAAACTAAGTAATACATATACCACACCTATATGTGGTGCTGTAAACAAACACAGACAAAAAAAAACTGTGAACATGCACATGAAGTCCTTCTTCTTTCGCATCAAAAACAGGACACTGTGGTGAATTTAAAAATATCTGATCCATATAACTGTTCATGTGGGTTTTGTTGCAAACAGTGCTAATAAACATCACAAACTCAGCACTGTGACTATAGAATACACAAGACAAGTCACTCGTATCGTTTTGAATAGAGAAAAGTGAGTCAACATGGCAAATTAAGCCCCGTCTTCAAGTGCAGAAGCCATATGGACTGATGATAAATAAGTGTGTTTTTGCGACAGTTTCATACTTCCCTTAACAATCTCAAGCTGTTTGAAGCTTTGTAAAAGGCATGAAATCGCATCTGATATTTTACAATAAAGAAATATGTCTGCTCACCTTCATCTAGAGACTCATTGGATGCTGTGACCTTATTGGGTTTATGGAGCGAGTCTGTGGATTGAGACAAATACCGCCGACCACTCAGAGGCATATCATCAAACCTGCACAAAGAGGATGAGGCTTTTTTGGTCATGACAGAAGGTCAGTGAGGTCAGTGTTTTGTATAGACCAATTCACTCACTTTAGGAGTCAGCAGCTAAAGAGATAGCATTTAATTTGTATTTTGGGAATGCAATACTACCAAACAATTCCTATTTAGTATGTAGGGTTGCACGATATTAAAAAAATCTAACATTGCAATATTTTGTTTTACTGCGATTACGCTTATTTTACCAAAATAAAATATGATCATGCCTTGATTTTTAATTATTTAATTAAGACAGTAAGGTCTGACTTTGCTTAGACAAAAGTCTTGTCACTTAACAGAAATAATGTACAGTATAGAATATAAAGTCATGGTGCAGTGGAAAAAGAATTAATATTGTGTATGACTCCCATGAGCTTGGAGGACTGCATCCGTACATCTCTGCAATGACTCAAATAACTTATTAATAAAGTCATCTGGAATGACAAAGAAAGCGTTCTTGCAGGACTCCCAGAATTAATCAAGATTGTTTTGATTCATCTTCAATGCCTCCTCCATCTTACCCCAGACATGCTCAATAATGTTCATGTCTGGTGACTGGGCTGGCTGATTCTGGAGCACCATGACCTTCTTTGATGTGGAGGCTAAAGTATGAGAAGGAGCGCTATCCTGCTGAAGAATTTGCCCTCTCCTGTGGTTTGTAACGTAATGCTCAGCACAAATGTCTTGATACCTCAGGCTATCGATGTTGCCATCCACTCTGCAAATCTCTCGCACGCCCCCATACTGAATGTAACCCCAAACCATAATTTTTCCTTCACCAAACTTGACTGATTTCTGTGAGAATCTTGGGTCCATGCAGGTTTCAATAGGTCTTCTGCAGTATTTGTGATGATTGGGATACAGTTCAACAGATGATTTATTGGCAAAATCTACCTTCTGCCACTTTTCCAAATGATCAACTAAAAGTAGTAATCTATAGTAATAAATTAGTAGTAGTAAATTATAATCATATCGCAATGC
>CAIGQV010000818.1:26892370-26914286 GCA_903798115.1 Danio jaintianensis | reverse complement strand
TTTATGTTATAAGGATGTAATAAAAATGGATAAAAAATTGTATATGCAATAAGAATACATAATACATTATTTGCTTGGCTTAAATATTTTTTTGAGTGTATTTCAGATTGTTTTATACATGATTTTTTAAATCAGGTGTTACTCATCTTTGCCCGTTTAATGTATTTTAATCTCTCTCATTCCATTTTTTATACAGCTATAATTGGAAAAAAGAACAATGTTTTAATTTCACACAGAAGTACAGTAAATGGTCTATAATTTAGATGTAAATATTGTTTAGCAACACGAAATTTCATCAAAATATTAGATAGTATAGATAAAATATTATTATAATTAAATATAATATAGTCATAATATAAAACAAAAATTAAGATGAGATTAAAATCTGTTTTGTCCACAAGCAGCATGAGTGTGACTCCTAAATTAACAATAGCATAGGTTTAATAATTAAAAGTCAATGCACTAAAAAAGGGGTCAGGTTAGCGGCTAGCATATTTCAGATCATCTCTACTCTTCTACTGTAAATTACAGGACATCATCTAGGGACAAGATGCTACTACTCAGTTACTATTCAACTTACTTATGATGTCCTCCTCATCACTAGATGAAGAGCTGACAGTAATGACACTTTTAGATTTGGGGAGAATCGGTGAAAGGTTGAAGGTGAAAGAGATCCGTCTCTTTTGCCGAATCCTTCCTATTGCTGGACGGACGCATTGGGGACGGAAAAATCAGAGCAAGTGCTTATTAAACCAGATGATTTAGGGGTCTAAGAAACGGGTGGAGGACAACTAACACAAACCAGAATAAGAAAAACAACTGATGCAATACTGCAAACACCTACAGTAGAAGTCAGAATTATTAGTGCATTTTTTCTTTTCTTTCAAATATTTCCCAAATGATGTTTAACAGAGCAAGGAATTTTTACAGTATTTCCTATAATATTTTTTTCTTCTGGAGAAAGTCTTATTTGTTTTGTTTCTGCGAGAATAAAAGCAGTTTTTAATTTTTTTAATTATATTCTTCTCTCCTCTTAAGCATATTGTTTTTCTGACTGTCTACAGAACAAACCACTGTTATACAATGACTTGCCTAATTAACCTAACTTGCCTAATCAACCTAGTTAAGCCTTTAAATGTCACTTTAAGCTGAATACTAGTATCATGAAAAATATCTAGTAAAATAGTATGTACTGTCATCATGGCAAAGATAAAAGACATCAGTTATTAGAAATTAGTTATTAAAACGATTATGTTTAGAAATGTGTTGAAAAAACAGAAATTGGGGAAAAAAGTAAGGGGGGCTAATAATTCAGGAGAGATAATAATAGTTATCTTTCAGTCAACAGTTGACTGAAAGGCAACAAGATCTGAAATTGCGTCCCAAATGCCAATTTGTTAGAGCTGAATGATAAATCAACATAAAATCATGTTTGTAATTTAGCAAAATCTGCAATTATCTTGCACATGTGAGAAAACTACACTGATCTGATCAGTAGTAAATCTCCTCCAGAAGGCCAGAGGGCGCTCTGTCTCTCTCTTTCACGAGTCGCAAAGAACAACCAAATATGCCCCGAAGAAGCACAGGGAATACCAGTTAATGGACCCTTTTCACATTTCCGGGTTTCTCAGCAGCGGAAGTCATCATAGTTGGGTACACTTAGAGCGCAGTGAATGGGAGAGTACAACAAATCAATTGTTTTACAATCCTATTTGCTGAAATAATAAAAGAAAAACTCAACGATGGTGTTATCAAGACTTTCAGAAAAAGGAAAAGAAATAGTGCGAGACTGATGATCATACCTGTCAACATTAGGAAGTGAAAATAAAGGATTTGTTGTGTTTAAAAGAAAACCCACCAAGACCGACATGTTTAGATATTATTATTATTATTATTATTATTATTATGTGTATATGTCTGTTCAAACACGCACCCAAAACCCAGAGTGTCCACTTTCGCTCTGCTTCAAATCACATGTACAGAATCCATTTGTGAAACAACGTCTATTTATCAGTATGGTCCCATCTTACAGTCACGCACCGCTACATGAACTGACTATTTTGAGGATTGCATAGGAGGGTCAACGGCGCCTGTAATGGAAAGAAAGGGAATCCCGCCATTTTTATATTTATTTCAAAGTGTTTTCATGCCTAAATAAAATGAAAGCACAGAACAGATTCACATTTAGGAGCGAGGGTGTCCCCTGGTGGTTCGGCGGTATGGGTTGCGTATAGGGAGGATCGGCTCGTTAATGTTTATTGCCACCCTTCATAGAAAGATTGAAAATACGGGATAAATATGGGAAAATACCTTTACGTGATGATAGCACGATAGAATTCTAAAATACGGGAGTATCCCGGGCAAAACGGGAGGGTTGACAGGTATGCTGATAATAGTAACCAGAAGAGAAAACAACGTAAAATTTACTGTGCCGTCCATAGACACTGCATTAGAAACACCTCACATTAGCGGTAATTTGTCATTTTTGTAAATTACGCAATGCAATCTTTGATGCAAAGATGATATAATACATACATAAATACATATAAATATACATATGTTTTTAAAAAAATCTAAATATTAAAAACTTAAGGACTTAAGATGCTTAAAGAGACTTGTGAAAAGGGTCCATGTGAAGTCCTTATAGCGTCTGCAGAATAAACAGAAGATTAAACTACATTCGTTTGATTCAACGGTATTAATAAACACATGGCCACGACAACGTAGTTTATCTGAGTTCATTTTATTATAATTTTCCTCATAATAACGTATGTAATGATGCAACGCCTTTGTCGCTGCTTATTAGAATGCTATTATGAAATATGTTGTGTACTTAATGAGTACATCAATTCCAAATCCATGAATCAGTATGAAGTAATTTTTAAAGTAAAAAATGTTTTCAATCCATAATGTAATTCATCTATGGGAGCCAGAAATGCTACTTACCATCTATGTCCCGTTGACTGATGGACAGCATAGAGACTGATTTTGTGAGAGGAAGCGTCACGGATGGACCGCTGTTTCGGAACTGATGATATTTCCTGGATTTCTGCATTAAAAAACTAAGTTTAAGTTGATTTTTTCCTCATGCATGTACACACAGCACCTCATATTGACAAAAAAAACAACACAGAATTATTGACATTGTTGCAGATTTATTAAAAAAAGAAAAACTGAAATATCACATAGTCCTAAGTATTCAGACCCTTTGCTGTGGCACACATATATTTAACTCAGGTGCTGTCCATTTCTTCTGATCATCCTTGAGATGGTTCTACACTTTCATTTGAGTCCAGCTGTCTTTGATTATACTGATTGGACTTGATTAGGAAAGCCACACACCTGTCTATATAAGACCTTACAGCTCCCAATGCATGTCAGAGCAAATGAGAATCATGAGGTCAAAGGAACTGTCTGAAGAGCTCAGAGACAGAATTGTGGTAAGGCACAGATCTGACCAAGGTTACAAAAATTCTGCTGCACTTAAGGTTCCTAAGAGCACAGTGGCCTCCATAATCCTTAAATGGAAGACATTTGGGACGACCAGAACCCTTCATAGAGCTGGCTGTCTGGCCAAACTGAGCTATCAAGCCTTGGTGAGAGAGGTAAAGAAGAACCCAAAGATCACTGTGGCTGAGCTCCAGAGATGCAGTCAGGAGATGGGAGGAAGTTGTAGAAAGTCAACCATCACTGCAGCCCTCTACCAGTCGTGGCTTTATGGCAGAGTGTCCCGACACATGAAAGCCAGCATGGAGTTTGCTAAAAAAAACATCTGAAGGACGCCAAGATGGTGGGAAATAAGATTATCTGGTCTGATGAGACCAAGATATAATTATTGGACATTAATTCTAAGTGGTATGTGTGGAGAAAACCAGGCACTGCTCCTCACCTGTCCCAACAGTGAAGCATGGAGTATTTTTCAACTGCAGGGACAAGACGACTGGTTGCAATTGAGGGAAAGATGAATACGGCCAAGTACAGGGATATCCTGGACGAAAACCTTCTCCAGAGTGCTCAGGACCTCAGACTGAGCTGAAGGTTTACCTTCCAACAAGACAATGACCCTAAGCACACAGCTAAAATGATTAAGAAATGGCTTCACAACAACTCCATGACTGTTTTTGAATGGCCCAGCCAGAGCCCTGACTTAAACTAAATTGAGCATCTCTGGAGAGACCTAAAAATGGCTGTCCACCAATGTTTACCATCCAACCTGACAAAACTGGAGAGGATCTGCAAGGGGTAATGGCAGAGGATCCCCAAATCCAGGTGTGAAAAAGTTGTTGCATCTTTCCCAAAAAAGACTCTGGCTGTATTAGACCAAAAGGGGGTTTTAGCAAATGGCTGCAATATAACAAAGAGTGAAAAATTTAAGGGGGTCTGAATACTTTCCTTACCCACTGTATACTAAACTTCACAGGTTTTTTTTCATTGCACAAAAATATTTTGCATGACTCTTTGCAGTTTTGTTTTGGAATTATGGAGTAATAAAAAGAGATTTCCAAAATCCCCTCAGTAAAAAAAACTTTGACTTCAATGTAAAAAACAAAACAAAAATGACTTTATCCAATGTTCAGATTTTTGTATTATACTGTAAATATATGCAATTTTAGCACATATTTATTGAAGTGATGCCTGATGTGCATATTTAAATATAATATAAAAAAAACAAAAAATACAAAAATAAATTGCAATTCTTAATGCAACCAATCATCTGTGGACGTATAGTGATATTAATTATCTGTTATTTATTTATTTATTTTACCCTGTTGAACTGCAGAGTCTTGCCTTAAGCAAAGCTTCCTACCTAAAGTGCTGTCATGAAAACAGAGAACAAATAATTCTTAAAAAAAAAATAGCTGGAGGACTTTTTTATTTAAATAATAATAAAAAATACAGAAGTCCAATCATTAAGCTTCAATTTCCCCTTCCAGATAGTTCTGTTATTTGAAGTTAAATGTCATGCTTTGTGAAGGTAACTCAAACTCATGTTTCACCTGAACGCCTGGACTTCTGCATTCTCCTAAATCGGATTCGGGACCTTCTTCGGTGAGGGACATGAGTGAGCCTCTGTCCTCACTGTCCTGACGCTGAACCCCCCGTTGATCTTTAGACGGACCTCCAGAGCGCCAGCGTTTGCCATCCTCGATCCCGGCTGCCAGACCCTCCAGACTGTAACTGCACACAGGACACAGCGCACAGAGATGAGTGTCGTGAAGAGACCAAATGACAAAATAAAAGAGATCAAATAAGCACATAAGAAAAACGAGTAAATAAACAAAATAAATGAAATAGAAATAGAAAGATAAACACATTAGAAAAAATATAAGTAATACAATAAGTAAATAAAATAAATAAATAAAAAATATATATAAATAGGACAAAAAATGTATCACAAATTAATAGATGAATAGATGAGATTAAAATAAAGAGAAAAATAAACACATTAGAAAAATAAATAGAAAAATGAATAGATGGATAGATAAGGCGGCACGGTGGCTCAGTGGTTAGCACTGTCGCCGCACAGCAAGAAGGTCGCTGGTTCGAGTTCCGGCTGGGCCAGTTGGCGGTAGACATGTGGTAGAGGTGAATTGAATAAACTAAATTGGCCGTAGTGTATGAGTGTGTGTGTGCGCGTGGGTGTGTGTGTGTGTGTGTGTGTGTGTGTGTGTGTGTGTGTGTGTGAGAGAGAATGTGTGTATGGGTGTTTCCCAATACTGGGTTGCAGCTGGAAGGGCATCCACTGTGTAAAACATATGCTGGAATAGTTGCCGGTTCATTCCGCTGTGGCGACCTCTGAAATAGAGACTAAGCCGAAGGAAAATGAATGAATGAATGAATGAATAGATGAGATAAAATAAATAAAATAAAAATAGAAAAATAAACACATTAGAAAAATAAGTAAATAAAATAAATAAAATAAAAATATAAATGAAGTAGGGAAAAATAAATCACAAAAATAAGTAGATGAATAGATTAAATAAATATAAAGAGAAATATAAGAAATAATTAAAGACAATAAAAAAAAATTAAAAATAAAGAAAATCAGAAAATATTTAAAAAAATACATAAAAAAAGCAAAAAAACAAAACAAACAAAAGAAACAGTATAAATATACAATAATGACAAAGGTTAATGGTGAAATTAAAAGCCACATTTTAAATTCTAAAACAGATTAATAAAAGTGAAAAAGACAATAAAAAAAACAATTTGGTTATAAAATAAATAAAAACAGAAAAAAGAATTCTAATAAGCAAAAATATATTGTATAAAAAATATATAAAACAATATATTATACATAAAAAAACATAATAAACGACAAACATAAAGGGTGAAAAAAAATGTTACAAATAAGAAGAAAATGAATGAGAAAATAGCTAAAGACTAAAATGATTAAGAAAAAAAATGACAAACAAAAATAAATGTCAAAATGAATATGCTAGAAAAATAAACAAGTAAATGAAAACAAAAATACATCAGAAAAAATAAACTAATAAAAGCAAAAATCTAACAAAAGAAAGAACAGAAGACTTTGAGAAATTAGCTGCACTGTTTAAAGTGACACAAATAAAAGCAAAGCTGTGAAGCACAAACTGTTTCTATCAAAAACAAGTCTAATTTTCCCAAAACAACCTGAAGAACCTCACAACTTTTTTTTATTCACATCCAAATAAATAAACCATCAACGTTTTCCTTTTCTCTCAGAAAGGTGTGTCTGTCTGTGTGGTTTACTACTGACTGACCTGATGCAAAACATGCAAAGCGAACGTACACTACACACAACACACAAGTGTCCACACTAAAAACAAAAGATTAACTTTAGTCACACAATTATATAATATTTGCTGTTAAACTGTAATATAATTAACAGCAAATCCTCACAACAATGAGACAAAGTACTGAAGGTATTCAACTAAAATATAGTTTAAGGACTATATACAGTATGTAAATCTAACTTTTTACAGACTAGCATAAGAAAAACAGTGCATTTGACCAATGAAATAGCTTTAGCTAGTATGAGAAACCAGGTCTAATCCTAGAAGAAACGCCATAGATATACAGTAAAAGCTCAAAAGCAGCACAATGAAATGCACAATACGCTGAAAGATGCGTGCGAGTTTGCATTTGATAGAAAAACTGCTAAATGTTGAATAAAACGACACTGTAAGAAGTGAAAATGAGGGCTACTGCAGTACATTTTGCATTAAACTTTAGATATATGCTAGTCTAAATGATGTTTAAAAGTGGATGGGACATTTAAGTAAAATAATATAATAATATATATATATATTTTGTATTAATTGTGTGATTGACTCTACTGAGTCATGATAGAGATCTATAGAGATCATGACAATATTATGCTTCTGATATATAATTATTATAATTAATCAATAATTTAGCTAAAAATAAAAATAAATAAAAATAAATAAATAAACATTTAGATTATTTTTGAAATTGTATTATATGCCCAAAATAATCACCATGCTTAAAAAATAAATTATAATAAATTATAATAAATTAACATTTGAACTGTAGTATAGAACACATGATAATATTATTCATTCATTAATTTTCCTTCGGCTTAGTCCCATATTCATCAGGGGTCGCCACAGCGGAATGAACCACCAACTATTCCAGCATAAGTTTTATGCAGCGGATGCCCTTCCAACCGCAACCCAGCACTGGCAAACACCCATACACACTTATTCACACACACACACACACACACACACACATACACTACGGAAAATTTAGCTTATTCAATTCACCTATAGCGCATGTCTTTGGACTGTGGGGAAAACCAGAGCACCCTGAGGAAACCACACGAATACGGGGATAACATGAAAACTCCAGTCCACACAGAAATGCCAACTGGCCCAGCCGGGACCCAAACCTTCTTGCTATGAGGTGACAGTGCTAACCACTGAGCCACAGTGCCGCCATGATAATATTATACTTCTGATTTATAATTATTATAAATAATCAATAACTTACTAGTTAAAATGAAAAGAAATACAAATAAAAAGTAAACCTGTGTCATATTTTATATATTATATATATATATATTTTTTAATATTATATTTACCCTTTTATATTATATTTATTTACTGTGTTAACATCAAAATAAAAAACAACTTAAAATAAAAAAAGACCATAAAAACTGAAATAGTGATTTCTTTCAATATAACCTGACTTAAAAAAAATCCCTTCAATTGACATTACCTGCTGTAATCATGTCAAATCATATTGCATTATATTTCACAGTGCAAATTATGTTTAAATTATGTTTGCCTGAAATATTTTTCGTCGTTGTACTGTTCATTTGAACTCTAATATAGAGATCACGATAATATTATGCTTCTGTTTTAGAATTATTATAACAGATCAATAATTTACTAGTAAAAAAAAGGAAATACAAATAAAAAGGGACCATTTATCATATTTTTAAATGAATGGTATGCAAAAAACGATAGTCATGCTTAAAAAAAGTGAATAAAATATTTAAAACATTTAAAATGCGAACAATTATATTAAACCTAAAAATAAATAAATAAATAAATCTCTCGTTTTCACAAATGAATAAAAATGAGAAACCTGCAAAACCCTAACAGTACAAAGACACAACTATATTAAACATCAAAATAAACAAATATACAGTATATAATAATTAAAAGCTGCACGGTGGCGCAGTGGGTAGCACGTTCGCCTCACAGCAAGAAGGTCGCTGGTTCGAGCCCCAGCTGGGTCAGTTGGCGTTTCTGTGTGGTGTTCTCCCCGTGTTGGCGTGGGTTTCCTCCGGGTGCTCCGGTTTCCCCCACAAGTCCAAAGACATGCGCTATAGGTGAATTGGGTAAGCTAAATTGTCCGTGTGTGAATGAGAGTGTATGGATGTTTCCCAGTGATGGGTTGCAGCTGGAAGGGCATCCGCTGCGTAAAACATATGCTGGATAAGTTGGCGGTTCATTCCGCTGTGGCGATCCCAGATTAATAAAGGGACTAAGCCGAAAAGAAAGTGAATGAATGAATGAATAATAATTCAAAAAAACAAAAACAAAAAAAAAAAAAGACAGTAAAATTGAAAATACAGATTATTTCTTAATATAACCTGACTTGTACAATTCCCTTCAATTGACATTACCTACTGTAATCATGTTAAATCATATTGCATTATATTTTACATATAGTGTAAATGATGTTTAAAAAAATATTTGTATTGGTTGTACATTTGATAGAGTTCACAATAATATTATACTTCTGATTTATAATTATTAGAATAGATCAATAACTTACTAGTTAAAAAAAAAAAAAAAAATACAAATAAAAAGGGAACATTTATCATATTTTTAAATGAATTACATGCAAAAAACAATAGTTGTGCTTAAAAAAGTGGATAAAATATTTCAAATGTTCAAAATGCGAACAATATAAAGACCACAATCATATTAAACCTAAAAAATAGATAACTAAATCTACCATGTTTACAAAAATGAATAAAATGTAAAAAATAAACAACAAAAAAAGGCTTTAAAATTAAAAAACAGTTATTATTTGTACATAACTTTGACTATTTAAAATCCCTTTAATTGATATTACCTACTGTAATCGTGTCAAATCATACTGCATTATATTTTACATATTGTAAATTATGTTTAAAAAATGGCTAAAATATTTTTCTTAGTTGTACTGTACATTTGAACTCTAATAGAGATCACAATAACATTATCCTTCTAATTTATCATTATTTTAATTGATCAATTACTTACTAGTTAAAAAAAAATACAAAGAAAAACTGAACATTTATCATATTTTTAAATGAATCAAATGCAAAAAACGATAGTCGTGCTTAAAAAAAGTGAATAAAATATTTTAAACGTTCAAAATGCGAACAGTATAATGGATCACAATTATATTAAACCTTAAAAAATAGATAACTAAATCTACAAAAATGAATAAAATGTACAAAAACACAACTGTGTTTATATTAAACATCAAAATAAAAACAATTATTCTTATTAATTAAAAAATCAAAAACAACCAAAAAAAGACAGTAAAAATTGAAAATACAGATTATTTCAATATATCCTGACATTAAAAAAATCCCTTCAATTGACATTACCTACTGTAATCATGTCAAATCATACTGCATTATATTTTACATAGTGTAAATTATGTTTAAAAAATGGCTAATATTATGCGTACTAGTATGCTTATTAATATGAATAACATACTAGTTAAAAACAAACAGAAAAAAAAAAAAACATTTATCATATTTTGAAATGAATTACATGCACAAAAAATGAGTCTTGTTTACAAAACGAACAAAACGAAACAAATAAAAATTGAAACCTTCAAAACCCTAACAATACAAAGACACAACTACATTAAAATATTTTAAAAAACCCAAAAAAAAAACGTGATAAATAAAAAAGCAAAAACAACTAAAAAAGAAGACTGTAAAAACTGATAATACAGATTATTTCTCAATATAACCTGACTTTTAAAAACCCTTTCAATTGACATTACCTACTTTAACCGTGTCAAACCAGTCACATTTTACATTTTACTCAAACAAGTTTCCTCTTACCTGACATTCGTACCAGACACGACAACCACAATATTAGTCATCATACAACAAGAAAAAAAAGCAAAGCTACAACACAAACTCCACAGCAGCAACACTTCTATCGTTTATAAGCCATCGTGTGTCTGTGCTGAAGGCCTAAACAAGCGGCTGGTGTTGCCCTCAGACAAACAGGTAATGCAAATGTAGATGCAAAGCTCTTAGTGCTAGTCAAAAGGGGCGGGACTTCAGCTGTGTTTACAGGAAGCGTTCATACACTTTCAGTACCTGATGAGTTTTCTAATCTCTTCCAGTTCTGGGCAGGGTTCACTGGGACACCAGCTCAAACTGGGCAAAATACAGGGGGCACCAAAGGGGGCACAGGTCAGTAATAGGGGTAGTAGAGTTTGGAAAATGAGCAGTTATTAGTAATACAGGATTAACTGACAGATATTGCACTGGAAAAAATATATTTTTCTTTGTTTTTTGTCATGATGCTAGTCGCAATGCCGACAAATTCTTACATCAAGAAGCTTCCAAAAAGTCAATGACGCAGATTTATTTATTCATTCATTCATTCATTTTCCTTTGGCTTAGTCCCTTCATTCATCAGGGGTCGCCACAGCGGAATGAACCGCCAACTTATCCAGCATATGTTTTACACAGCGGATGCCCTTCTAGCTGCAACCCAGTAGTGGGAAACATCCATACATACTCATGCGCAAATGGCCCGCAGGCCGGCATTTTGAGACCCCTGATCTAGAGTGAAAAACAAAAATGTTATAGATGCAGAAGTAATGTGAACAAAAAATTGTACTGTGTTCAATATTTGTTTTTGGGGTTTTTTTGTAATGTAATCATGTAATCAGCCTTGTAATAACCTAGAAAAAGTATGTCTTGAAAGCCAAATGTCTTGTGAGTTTAGATTTCAAATTGGATGAAGATATCATGCAAAATGAGATCCCTGCAAAGAGTTTTATATCTAAGACTATACATGTGTTCTTTTCTCGCTCACCGTCAGAGGCACTGTCTCAAAAATGACTTTCACAAACTAAAACTGAATAATTTTTCAACAATTTTAGCTTTTAACTTGTCTAGAAAATGCACTAGAAAGAAGACAAAATGTCTAAGAAAAACATCTTTTTTTGCAGTGTGGGTTTGATAAGAGCACAACAGTAGGTTTTCAGAAGCAAACATTTTAAAACATTGTAATGCTTTATATGTAAATGTGCTATATTTTGAATTTTCGTCCAAGTGCATAATGTTGTTGAACACAAAAATCATCTGCAAAGTTACAAAGTCATTCCAATGGGATTTATTATCTACATCAGTAAACGGTAAACTGTAGTTTCCTTCCAGGGACAAACATGTCATGATTTTCCATAATTTGAATAAATATTTACCACCCAATAGATGACCAGGGGGACGAGGCCTGGTTGTGTTAGTAGTGTGATGAGTTTATGAATAAAATACACACAGATCTACTATACTGATACACCTGCAATGTCCCAAAATCTGGAAAATGCTCCCTTCGGAGGCATAATTTTATAATTAATAATTTGCATCTGTGGCTCAGTGGTTAGCACTGTCGCCTCACAGCAAGAACGTCGCTGGTTTGAGCCTCGGCTGGGCCAGTTGGCATTTCTGTGTGGAGTTTGCATGTTCTCCCCGTGTTGGCGTGGGTTTCCTCTGAGTGCTCCGGTTTCCCCCACAGTCCAAAGACATGCGCTATAGGTGAATTGGATGATCTAAATTGGCCGTAGTATATGAGTGTGTGTGTGTGTGAATGTGAGTGTGTATGGGTGTTTCCCAGTACTGGGTTGCAACTGAAAGGGCATCCGCTGCATAAAACATATGCCAGAATAGTTGGCGGTTCATTCCACTGTGGTGACCCCTTATAAATAAAGGGACTAAGCCGAAGCAAAATGAATGAACGAATGAATTTGCATCTGTTTCTCAGGAAGTGATTGTGTACTTGTTCTGCTTTGTTTTCTCAAACTGGCTTAAAACTTGCTTTATCCTCAATCGATTTCACCAATATTTACAAGTTACATTCAATTTGAAACCACAGCTGCTGTTGCGCTCTATAGGGATCAACATACACTTAAAATAGGGTAAAAAGAAAAGAAGATACCTTCTTCTGTAAAACACAGGCTTTCCCTCTCCTGCATTTTGCACAGAACTGAAAAATGGAAAGATGATGAGAGGTATAAGATGACATGGAAATATGAAGTTATATGAAGATATGAAAATATGAAGATATGAAGTACACTGTAAACAATGCTGGGTTCCAAACAATTGATTTCTGTTGTTGGGTCAACATGAAGGAAATAAGTTAACTCATAAGTTTTTACAAATTTAAGTGGATTGAACATAAATCAATTAAGTTGTCCCCCCATAAAACCCTCAAGTATTGTGTTGTTTCAGCTCATTTTAAGTAAATAGTTTGATATCAAATGTCATTTTTTGAGTGTACAGTGGCATAAAAGATCAGTATAAAAAGAGTCTTCCACAAGGGTAAAAGCTAAACTTAAAGAATTACTTCTAGAAAAAGAGTCAAAGCAAATGAGTAAGAGTGAGGTTGGATGACTGAAGACGCATGAAGGTGTCACATGATCAATAAGTTTGATTAAGGTGCTAATGCATTGTGGCATGCAATGTGATTTGAGTGGTAGTGTTTTCAGTGAATTAAATGTTAAAATCTATACATTTATTAATAAATTTGTGCAGGTTGGTTTACATTTTACAAGCAGGATTTCCAATATACAATAATTATGAAGATATAAATATGACAAAAATATTTGAATTGTGTAGATTTTAATTATCGACAAGTGTTGTTTACTAAAACTGTATCAAATCATTGTATAACAGTGGTTTGTTCTGTAGACAATTGAAAAAATTGCTTAAGAGGGCTAATAATATTGACATTAAAGGTGCAGTATGTAAGTTTGACACCCAGAGGTTGAACTAGGTATTGCCCACCTGGTTCCAAACACACGCAAGTGCAGGTTGCCAGATTGACAAAACCAACAGTAGGGAGCCTGACTATTGAGCCTAAAGGCTGATTTAAGGCCGATTTAAGGCATGCGATAGAAAGAATACTTTCCATATTAAAAGGAGTTTTTGTTCTAACCAACACCTGAAATTGATATATTAGAA
Source organism: Danio jaintianensis (assembly GCA_903798115.1). Taxonomy (NCBI): domain Eukaryota; kingdom Metazoa; phylum Chordata; class Actinopteri; order Cypriniformes; family Danionidae; genus Danio; species Danio jaintianensis. The sequence goes on along the minus strand of CAIGQV010000818.1, from coordinate 26,900,566 downwards.
ACGGTTTCTATTTCTTGCAGCTGAACAACAGAAAACTGACAATGATCACCTCAGGTACATCTCATGTGCTTTATTCAGTGTTAAATGCTAATAATGTGAGTTTGAATGACATTTTTACCATACTACTGAAAGCAACAGCAGATAGTTTACCTCAGATCTTAAAAATGAAATAAACCATTTGAAATGGAACTTCAGTGTGAACCAACACATTGATTCAGCATGTACATATAATAATGTTAAAGAGGTTTAATATGTATTAATTAGATTGTAAACCTTACCATTTCGTTGGAGTGCACTATTCTGTGCTTCTGAATGGCTGTATTTAAATTTCTGTCGTGTTTCATCTGGTGCAAACAGCCTAATTGCTTATCACTGCAAATCTTGTCACGTAGAGTGTTGTTAGGACACGGGGTTACAGTGTAACTGCTCTCCTAATGTTAACGTTTGTAATATTTATATTATTTGCTAGTTAATAACCCCCTCATATGGAACTCTAAATCTGTGTCTCATTTCGGAGGCTGTTACTGTCCACCGGAGGTCACATTTTAGTCACGGACGCATACTTTGAGAGCCTTCATGACTGAATGAATGAAATATGTGGTTTTCCACCATGGCAACCCAGGGTGCGAAAATATAATTGGCTAAACAGGCATTGGGCAAAGACAGAGGTTCCGGTATGTAATACACATTTTCAAAGCAGAATATCTGACTTCAGCATTGGTTTTCAGATAAACAAGAATGTTCACTTAGCATTTTTCTTAAATATCAGCAAAAATATTATGGTATTTTTATGCTTTAGAAGAGTCAAAAAGTTACATACAGCACCCTTGAAAAAAAAATTCAAACTGCTTTTATTCCAATAGTTTTTCCAATAGTTTTAATAAAACAAATAAGACTTTCTAAAGAAGAAAAAATATTATAGGAAACACTGAAAAATTCCTTGCTCTGTTAAACATTATTTGGGAAATATTTGAAAAAGAAAAAAAAATTACGGAGGGCTAATAATTTTGACTTCAACTGTATATATAAATTTTTTTTTCCTCTTTCCTTTGTACAAGTGGACGGTTTCATGGCATCTGCTTGTATATAGTTTTATATGTATGTATGTAGCATAATTGGAATAAAAATATTGATCATAAAAATAAACTTTGGTTGTATTAACATGTTTTATGTATAAACTGAGCGTTGTACCTGCGCTGGTTCATTTCTTCCTCTCCCGCCTGGTTCTTTCCAGGACCCCAGCTGTGTCTGCGAAAGGGAGAGAGGGATCGTCCAGAGGAGTGGAAGAGAGAAGCGGGCAGCGGCGTCTCCGTCAGTCTGTCTTTGGCCTCGTCCTCTGCTTCTTCTCCTCTGAGCTGCGACTCCTCTGAGCTCTCGGTGGACGAGCTGGGGCGTCCCACGCTGGCTGTGTCGTCTGTGGAGGAGCAGGAGACCGAGACCTCACTGGTGCTGTCGCCTCCTCCTACTGACCCCTGACCCTGACAAACACACACACAGATTTACGGAGAGATGAAAAAATATTACTCACAGTGCTACTGATAAACACTTGCTGGGTGTGTCGTGATGATGAATGGAAGTGTGTAAATGAATGTATGAATAAATGAATGAATGAATGAATTTTTTCACATCATTACAGCTTTGTTATAAACTCTTTGTAGATACTGATAAACACAGGGGGTATGTATTGTGAATGATGAATGGAAATGTGCAAATGATAAATAAAATCAAATCAAATCAAATATTAAGCCCTTATTATAGTTTTCAGCTTCTGGTTTTGAAGATGTTATTATTTTTATTATTATTATTTACTACTATACAAGTGTTATTTTATTATTAATTAAATTAAATTAAACAGGTCTTTTAAAAAATCATGACTTTTTAATAAAATAAATCACATTAATTTTATTTTATTTTATTGACAGACATATTTTTATATGGCTATGTCTTTTTCATAACAAGAAAAAGTTTTAGCAATTTTCATAATAATAAATTCAACGTACACTTCTTTCAGGTAGTTTTTAAGGAAACATTTCTAATTTAAGTTAAAGCTTTTTTTTTTTCTTACATCAATATTTATATTATATTATATTGTATTATATTGTTAAACATGAACAAAATAGTTTAAAAATAATAATAAGAAACAAAAAAATAAGAAAAAGAAGAAGTAAAAAAAAAAGAAGTAGAACACTTATCCAGGAAAAAAAACATCAGGTTTACTCATTTGTCACTAGCTATGTTTCCATTCAAAGATGCAAATTAAATTTATGCGTAAAACTGGAATATCACATAAAAGACGTGCGAATAAAGCAGCGTTTCCATCCAATGAGTCAAAGAAAACAAAATGGTCACTTACTGATTAACTGGCGTCAAATAGTAAAAAAAAAAAGTAAAATGGAATTTTCTGCGGTAGGAGATGCTGCGTGAATCTTTTCTTCATTTAATAAATGACTTGCGCCTCAGAAGACAAATGCCGACATGCAATGAACGTGTCGTGGCGTTTGAAGGCATAAGATGCTCTTGATTCTGGAGGTAATTAATAATATAATAACACTAATAATGAAATAGTTAGGCGTTTTAGAATGACCAAAACAACATTTCAGATGTTGTTATGTGCTCAACCTGATGGTTTGTCCATTCTCACACATTTTTATCACCACATGATCTCTTATAACGAAATTCAGACCTTTTTTAATCTGCATACTAGAATTTGTTCAGTAAAACTTTCCATTGTGGTTTATGCGCATCTTTTCTTATCGAATAAAAAGTTTATCCTACTCAGTTATAATTTTAATGCGCATTTTCAAAATATATGCGCATCTTGGCGTTTCCATCAACCATTTTATATGCACATATTCAAAATGCACATAAAAACAGGTGGATGGAAACACAGCTGTTTAGTTAAACAGAAGTCCCGTCTCCGATAAAATGCAATTGGTTGAGACAGCCATTATGTTTAAATGTATTTTGGTGGAAACAAAATACCACACAAAAAAACTTGATGTCTATTTCTGAATAAAATATTATTTTATTAAAAAAATGTAAGAATAAGGACTAAAGTTTGAGATAAACTTTTGGATATGACGACCTTTTAAAGCTCTTGCTCAAATTTACTCTACATTACTTATTTATTTACATCCGAAATCTTAAAAAAGTACCTCAGACGTATGTGAATCTCAAGACTCAGTCTGAAATGAGTAGACTGATGCCAAGATGTCTGCACATACACACTCATTATTTTCCTCCATTCTGGCATCTTGTGACATAAACTAAGAGTCAGCTATGATGTCACACATGTAAACTTTGTGCGTGTGTGTGTGCGTGTGTGTGTGCGTGTGTGTGCGTGCATGCATGCGTGCGTGTGTGTGAGGTTTTGATGAGTCTGTCTGCGAGCGACAAGGGGAAGAGGATTCAAGCTACAGACACACATTGAGGTTTGTGTTGGTGCTCGGGGGGATAAAAGCCCTCAATTCAGGTGTTTGTGTGTGAGTGTGTGTGTGTGTGTTTGAGGTTTAAAAAGAGTTTCAGAGAACTTAACCATGTGACTTAAAAAAAACCCTATGGTGGATTTTAACATTTAAGTGGCACAAAAAAAGGTTAAATAATAATAATAAAAATCAATAATAATAATAATAATAATGTAAATAATTACATTTCATTTAAATAAAGTAAATGAGTAAAATGAATAAAATAACAATTATAAAAATACATAAAATAAAAATAAATAAATAAATAATAATAAAAGGAACTGTGGTCACATGATAACATTAAATCATTAGTTTGAAGGAAATGTTTAGTGTATATATGTCATAATTAGGACATATTAATGGCGTTAGTAAAAAGGCAAATGGGCATCTATGAGCAAAATAAAATAAAATAAAATAAAACAAAATAAAAATAATTGTTCACATCATTATAGCTTTATTGTACTTTCTTTTTAGCTACTGATAAAGACAGGGTATGTATTGTGAATGATGAATGGAAGTGTGCAATAAAATAAAATAAAATAAAATAAACAGCAAACTAAATAAATATGAAAATGTGAATATCCATGTAAAAAAATGTATACATTCATAATGAAAAATAAATTCTTCAGTAGGCCTACATTAGTAATTATACGTAAAAACATAAACAGTAAACACTAACTAGTATAAAATAAGACAAAAAAATTAAGATATTTTCATTTATAGAACAGCTCTATCTGGTTCTTGAATCTGATTGGCTGATAGCCGTGCGATATTTTGCCAGTAACAGCACTCGACCCGCCTCTTCACCCTTCACCCTTGTGTATTACTCCGCCCACATACAACAACAAGCTGGGGACAGTTTGACAAATATTGCTCCTTTTGGGCAACATAATGTACTTTTGAGGCTTTTTTAGTCGAGAATGTAGTTGTTTAGATTGCAACTATGCAGTTTAGGATAGTGCCTATTTTAAAATATTTATAATTTCTGAGAGGCAGTGCGTCGGCGGCCATTAGCCTGCCATACAGAGCAGACCAAAGACGATTGACGTTGTCTATCCACAAGATGGCGACAGGACCGCATAATAAGCCCTTAGAAGATTAAAACAGCGTAATTTCTAACTACAGCTGATCAAATCATTATTAAACTGGTAAGTGATATTTTAAGTCGATCTCTCTCTTTTGAATGTTGTAGTGCTGTATTTATACCATATAATTGTAGTGTATTAAGTGTGAGATGGGACTCGCATATCAGTAATGTGTGTTGTGTTGGCAGAAAGAAAAGAAATGGCCACATGTATTTAGCGTTTTTCCTTATCACAAACACGAGAGCAATCTGGTAGTGTGCTGCTTTTTTCAGGGTTAATTATTGTGATATCCCGATTGCAACAGAGAAATACTGTAGACTGTAATAGACTAATACTGTAAGGAGATATCTCTGTAGACGAATGGCATTTCATGTCACGTTCAGCCTTATAATCTTAAAATGTCAGCAAAATCACCTGTTTTGTCTTCACTTTAGATAGAGAATCATTCAAACACTACCTCTAAAGTGACGTTGGTGAATCAGTAATGGCTTCTGCTGTTCTGACGTCAGCTGCAGATGTGAATGAATGGCGGAAGAAAGTAGTTCCTAATACAAAAGGGTTTTTAGACTCTCTGTGTTTGATTTTCTTTTTTATATACACGATTGTGCCGTCGAACTGTTGTATAAATGCAATATCACTCGTAGCAGTGCGATATGGCTGTATAACACACGCCTTCCACCAGTGCTGATATACAGCCATATCGCACTGCTACTCGTGTGATATTGCTCATATATATATATATATATATATATATATATATATATATATTTAGGTACATGCATAAAGTAAATAAATATAAAAATAAATAAACATAAATAGTTTATAAAGAAAAATGTAAAATAAACAAATAAATGTATTATATTAATTGGTATAAGCTATAAGAATAACTATGCAAATAAGCAAAAAATATATACAGACCAATATATCAAATACCACCCTGAAATGCCTCAGCAAGCACTCTGAACAACACATGTAGCACCAAACGGAAGAAAAATCTAGATTGTTTTTTTTTTTGTCCTTCTCTCACCTTTCTGAACACATTATCCTCTCCAGTGTCAGGACTGACAAATCCATCTGTATCGCTGCCCGAGTCTCGAAAAGTCACAGATTCTGAGCTGCAAGTCTGAAACTCTGGATACCGTGAAGCCTCTGCAACAACAGTAAAAAAAGCAAACAAATTAAAGACAGCAAATTTTCCACTAAAAAGTCTCCAAAGAAGTCGTCTTACAAATCATGCGATTCCTCATTCAGAACAGCACATGCATTCACGACAGCAGAGTCGGACAAACTTGATAAAAGCAAAACGTGTGACATCGCGTGGGGAACAAAACCGTATCACGTGTAAGACAAAACCACCATGACAAACCTCAACAGATTCCATCACCTAGAAAAACTACCGCCCGTTTCCTCCCTCGCTCTTGCTTTTACTTTAGTCTTCTTAAAGGGGACATATTATAAAAATATGGCTTTTTTGGGGGGGATTAAGTGCTTCTATAATGTAGTATAATAAATTAGATTATTATTATTTTTGTACTTTGTTTTGGTAAACATTTTTCATCTAAAGTGAAAAAAAAAGTGCTATTCAGATTTGAATATCCTAGTGACATATGAAGAGATTTTATTATGTATTATTACCACTCCTTAAAGATTTAAATCCTGTCATAATTTATTCATCCTCCAGTTGTTACAAACTATTTGAGTTTCTTTTTTCTGTTGAATGTTACCGATAGCCATTAACTTCCATAGTATTTTTTTTTTTTTTTTTACAATGGAAGTCAATGGTTACTGGTTTACAACATTCTTCAAAACATCTTCTTTTGTGTTCAACAGAAAAAAGAATCTCATAAAGTTCTGGAAACACTTGAGAGAGAGTAAATTAAAATTTGTGGGTGAACTGTCCCTTTAATTTGCACGTTTCCATGATGACATTTCTGTTTACTCACTGTACCAGGTAGAGATTTACTGTACTGTGCCAAACAAATATTACAAATGTTCTGAACATAAGAGTATCCATAGATTTCCGACATCTAATAAAATGTTTGAATGAAATGTGCAGATGAATGCTGCTAAAGTGATAAACCCTAAGCCTGAGTAAAATATATAATATGTATGCCGCCCACGAGGGTCAGCTCAACACCATTTCTGAAGGATGGGTAAACGTCAACGTTTCGAGCAATAACTTTACATCCAAAACAAGTGTACTGTATTTCAGTATTTCACTTCATAGTTTGATAATGTTTCATTTCTGAATGTCCTTGCTAAAATGCTGTGCTAACTTGACTAAAGCTACCATTAACTCTGACTGCGTTCACTGAGGCCAGATCTAATGTTGTTAGTTTTACCCCGAACACACTCACAGTCAACATAATTCTTAAACACAGATTTATTATGAACTCTATGGTCTTGAGTTTTCAATTTTATTGTGAAGAGAATTGTACTAAAAGTGTTATAAGTATTAGCAAAGGCTAGCACATCTGAACAGAGCATTAGCATGTTAGTGGATGAGATAAATCAACTTTCCTCCACAAAAACTGCATATATTTATCCTCTAACCGTTCAGAAATGTCCTGGTTCAGTCTAGAAGATGTAACCTCTTCCTCTCCATCCATGTTAAACTCTAAACTTGTTTAAAACAGTTTGACGGAATCTTAACTGAAACATGAAGACAGGGGGGGGACATAAACTAGCTCCTCCCATTTATAAAAACAGCCAATATTGTTTTGTTTTTGCAAATCAAAAGCGTCTTAAAGGGGGCGGGACATGTCAGATATTATAGAGCATTTGATTAGTCAGAATATTTGATGAGAAACTGAAGTATGAGGTGACGTCAAAAAATTGGTGATCCATTTAGGTGGAAATGTCAAACTGCTGATGTTTAATGTTTATATATTCTAAATGCAGGTTTTGTCACAGTTTTCTGCCCCAGTGGCTTATAACATCCTGATTCTAACATCTAAAAAACTTCATGGGTTTTCATGGGAACTTTAATCATCTGTTGGTCATTTCTGACATTTTGTTGTTTCTGTCGCACTCAGTGTCGCCAAAAGCTGTCTGTATTAGATTAATATTTTATCTTATTTTAATTTATTTAAATCGAAATTAACCTATTTACTTTAACTGTCATAATTTTTAACCATACAGCAACCAACACCAGCAGTCACAGAACCACAACATAAAGGGATCACATCGAAACACTGCACCCCTCTCACCCACACACTGCACTAATGTTAAGAGTATGTTTTGCTTTTGAAATGGGGTATAAATTCGTCCTATTTGGCGTTTTAAATCTTTTGAACATAATTTGGTGCTGTTTGTCAATCAGACAACGCTTCTATGTTTGTTCTTGCTGTCAATTGTGGAAAAAATGATAGATAGAAGTGTCATGATAAACCGCTGTGAGTGATGTGCGTGCATGCGAAGGGGAGTCAGATTTGTCTGGGATGAATGAAGTAGGAGCACACAGTTATGTTTTGTTGAATAAGTTGCATATAAAAGTTCCGTTTTAAAACTGCCCAAATATTGTCAACCCGCCTATGCCATTTTTTACCTGCACAATCAAATTCAAAACCGCCCAATCTGGCAACACTGGTAGCACTAGACCAGGGGTGGGCAAACTCAGTCCTGGAGGGCCAGTGTCCTGCACAGTT
>CAIGQV010000818.1:26868674-26892360 GCA_903798115.1 Danio jaintianensis | reverse complement strand
GAGTTTGCCCACCCCTGCACTAGACCATAAAAGCAGCGCCCTCTTCTGGAAAGCTTCTTCTGCAACTCATTTGCCTTTCTAGGAACACACATGAAAATAATGTTTTTGCTAACTCAAATAGGTACAACGTGTTTTTGCTAACTCTGCTAACTCAATCTGACAACTTATATTAAATAGTCAGTTTAGTATTTTGAGTTGAAACTTCACACACACACATTCTAGTGACATCAGAGATTTATTTGACATCTTGTGAAAACAAGCATAATCTGTCACTCTCTCTGTGTGGGTTTAGTGTGTGTGAAGAGAGCGGGATCAGCACTGGAGATCTGTCACGAGAGTGTGAGCTTTGTCAGCTGTCTCACACACACACGCACGCACGCACGCACGCACGCGCGCGCGCACACACACACACACACAGGTGGCTCTGCGTCTTGGGAAATGAGGGTTTGGCTATAGGGTCACTCCAGCTGCTCTTTCTCTATAATCTACTCTGAATGACCCAGTGCTGAAGTGAAAGCAAACATCATTACCTCAAACAACTGACTATATAAACACAGTACACGACGGGACACCGAGAACTTCAGTTGTTAGTGACTACACATAAAATCAAGGTTATGTTTCAAGAAGATTATAAATAAATAAAAATATGGCAAAATTATTTTCAGTAGGATTTTGACATGGTTCAATGAAATGTGAACAATGTAACTCTTGTGAGATATTAAAAAATGTAAACTTTCTCTTGTTTCCAGTACCTGGACAACAATTTTGTGGACTGAACACTAAACTAAACTAAACTAAACTAAACTAAACTAAACTAAACTAAACTAAAAAGTATATACATAATAAAAATAAAATAGGTGTGTTATGTGTATAAATAATTTATGTTATATATAATTAATATAGGCGGTTCAATCCGCTGTGGCGACCCCAGATTAATAAAGGGACTAAGCCGAAAAGAAAATAAATGAATGAATGAATAATAAATATAATAATGATTAAAAGTCAATGTTAGAATTGTAGTTAAAAAGGTGAAAATAAAATAAAATAAAATAAAAACATGTTAAATAAGCACATTTAAAAAGTAAATGTTAGCATTGTAGTTTAAACAAAGGTTAGTAAATGCTTTTAGCATGTTAATTAAATAAATGCATGCTTTGGGGTGTGTAAAACTGCAAATAGTGTTAGCATAAAATAAAATAAAATAAAATAAAATAAAATAAAAATAAAAATAAAAACATTTTACACATTAAAATAAAAACAAAAAATAAATGTTAGCACTGTAGTTTAAAAAAAGGTTAGTAGATTTTTTTAGCATGTTAATTAAATGAATGTATACATTTGGAGTGTTTAAAACTGCAAATAGTGTTAGCATTGTACAAAATAAAATAAAATAAAATAAAATATTAATTAACATAAAATAAAACTTAACTTATAAAACTACCATTTGCAAATAAATAATTATAAATATATAATTTATAAAACATTGCACTGTAAATAAACTGCAGGAACAATAAAAATACAATGTTAAAGTATACAAATAATCTTCTCTTATAAATACATTTATATTATGCATATAAAAGATTTTAAATTAAGATTAAAACAAAATGTAACTTTGTTTTTTAAAATCAGAGCACTGTGATCAATCAACATTGCAACGCTGCAATAATAATATATGCTTGTAAGAAATAAATCAAATCTCATCCTACATTAATGAAAACATAATAGTGATTCAAATATGTTCAGCATTGAGGACAATCCAGTCAGATGAGTCTAATTGTAAAAAAAGACTAGTTCACAACAGCAGAAACAAAATATACTGTATTGATTCACACTTTACATTAAACAGGAAATCTGCCTTTTCAGTACTTTTTGGTTTGAATGCATTTATATACATTTTTTTCTATTTGTTTTCTCAAAGTGCTGTTATGATGTATAAAAATAATTTTTACTTATTTAGCATTATACTATTTAAGCATAAAAACAATGTCATTATTGTGTCCTGCGCCATTAATTACATGTCATTTGTTACATCACAATAAATAAACATTCATTTTTCCTTCCACTTCTGAAATTAAATGAGTTCAATTTGACTTCATATTTAACTTAAAAGAGCTCAATCACATCATTGTTTGCCACACCATGTTCCTGCCTGCCTGGGAAGCCAGTCAATCACAACGGAAGTCATTTACATACTGTACAGAAGTCTTAAAGGTACAGAGGTCAAAAGAGTTTGTTCAGATTTAAGGGTGGAAATGTTTTGGTACAAGAAACTATGAGTAGCATCAGTCGTATATTGCTTAATGGTATTTTCCCTACTTAGACAATCAATAAAAGCATACATACGACAAAAAAAAAGTGTTCATCGCATGAAACGCATGAGCAACATGACTCACAAATGATTCACATTTAAAATGACGTTAACATTTTGCTAAACTTACAACCTAAATATAAAGAAAAGCACATAAATATGAACACTACTGATGAAAAGGTTTGGAATATTCACTTTTTTTTTGAAGGATCATGTCAATCTATTCAGGTTGGCATCATTAAGAAAACACATTTCAAAATGTAAGAATATTTCACAATATTACTGCTTTACTGCATTTTAATCAAATAAACGCAGGTTTGATGAGCTTCCACTAAAACCATAAAGCCATTTTGTTCTTTAATATGTCAACTGTAGTAATACAGGGTTTCTGCAGGTTTCACCAAGTAAAATTTAAAACTTTTTAAGACATTTTTAAGACCACTATGAATGAAATTTTACTCATAAACTCATAGACTCAAGACTCATAAAGGACTAAAGGCTAAGGAATTTTTCAAATAGCCCAGATGGAAAAGATTTTTATTTGCCATATCAAAAATATTATTATAATTTAATACATTTAATAATAAAAATTTAAATATTTTAGATATTTCTTAGCAAAATATTTTAAATATTGTGTAAAAACCATCAAGCTATACTTGTATCCATACACTTTTTTCCAACATAAACTTTCTTTAAAATAAAAAAAATTAACAAAGGTTTTAAAAAGTATAATAATATAAATCTATGCACAACAATCTGTCCGGGTCAATGTCCTCAGCAGTAAATACATAGAGCACTTTTAAACAAATGTTATTGTAAGGAAAATAATTAAAACATTATGATAAATAGAGTTAAAAATTACCTTTTTGAATAAAAAGTTAAAAGTTTTATTGAGATGGATTGTTGGTGATTGCATGGGTTTTGGCCAGATTGGGTAGCAATACGTGAACAAAAGAAAATTAAGACTTGTTTAAAAAAGATTTAAGACCTACAACACAATATTTCAGTAAATTTAAGATTTTTTTAAGGCCTAAAATTTTGATTTTGGGATTTAAGACATTTTAAGACTTTTTAAGACCCTGCAGAAACCCTGTAATATATAAATAATATAAGTAATATAAAATATAAGTAATATAAAATTATATATAAAAATATAAATACCTACAATTTTATTTCCGCGAGTTGCAGAAGAATATTTCTAATTTCCAGTTTAATGTACTAAAACAACTCATATAAAGCAGATTATGAAAAATATATGTAGACATGTCAAAACAAAAACAAATATATATAAAAAAATGAAAAACTAAAAGAAACAAATTGAAATAATAGTAATAATAAAAATAAAACTATTAATTAAATCTACAATAGCATTCCAATCTTACTATAACAAACACACTGATGAGCATGAGAGAACTCGGCTTATTATAAAGGCAAAACTGTTTGCTATCAACACTGAACAAAAAACACATTATTATCTGATATTTCTTTGGATTTGTGATATTAAATTTCAAATAGGACATGTTTAATGCTGCCACATTTAACTAAATAATGTACTGTACCTTTATCTACAGTGTTAAACTACAAATTAAAAAATAAAAGTAAAATGAATCCAGTCTAGGCTAACGTTAGTATTGCTTTACATAACCAACAATAGGATATGAGATCAGGGCTGTGTGATCTTACCTGTGGACAGGCTGTGTCTCTTTTGGGAAACACTGGAACAGAGCGTGTCTTTGTCTCTGTGGATCTGGGGACAGAAAGAGGAAGATATGGTCTCAAGCATGTGACTGTCTAACTGGAAAGAGTGGCTTGACATACTAAAAACAAACATAAACATCAGATTGCATGACAGTACTGTTTGAATTTGAGTTTATCCTCACATTTTTCATTGACTAAAAGCAGTACTTGGGGGGGGGGGGGGGGGGTGGTTCACTACTATAATTTATGCTTGATTCCCCCCTGAAGGACAACAAAAGTAGATGTGTGGCGGGTCTGGAAAATACAGTAGTTGGCACTGATCTGCATCTGAAATAATAAAAATCACAATGACCCCCCTTTAATGGTTCATACCATTGCAAATGAACAATCGTGCCCAGAAGATTGTCAATGTAAGGTTTTAAAAGACATTTTTTCTTGTGCATTCGGTGTTTGTATCTACATACAGCTTAAAATTATGTCAATTTAGATTCATAGGGCTTAATTTTAATGGTCTAGGCAAATGGTCTACGTGTATGGTGCATGTTGACTTTTGGCGCATTCATATCCACTTTAGATTATTTAAGAATGGGAAAAATAGTGGTCGCACCAGGCGCATGGTCTAAAAGGGTTGTCATTATTCTCTTAATCTTTAAGTGTGTTATGGGTGTGTTTTGGGCACAACGTGCATTAAACCAATCAGATTCTCATCTTCCATTTCCTTTAAGAGCGAGTTTTAGTCGCGCCATGGCAGATTCGCTATTTACATGGTGGACTTTGCAAGCAGAAAAACTGAAGACTTTACTAGCGAGTGTGTGAGGTTAAAGTGAGCAAGCAGACCATCTACAAAATGAGCCAGATCTGTAAAAGGTGAAGAAGGCATGGAGAGAGGTAGGTAATTTTTGTAGGCAATAACAATCTTTTACATTTTAATCCTTTCATTTTTCATATTTATAGATATTTATGTGCTTCTGCGCATCCTTGTGTGTGTAATAAGCAATGTGTACATGCAATCTGGACCAGCCTATCACTAATGTGCTCCTTAACAAATAAATAAATAAAATAAACTGCGCCATTGACTTTAGACCAGCTTTTAATTGGTAAATGGTGCAGTCTATTAAAGGCTGCCTCAAAATAGCAACATGCCAACAATGCACTTTAACACATCTCTTTTTCAGACCAGCAAGCCATGGGTGCAAATGCATTTGCCATTTAAACAATGTGGTGAAAAATGTTAAAATGATTCCCACGCTGGGATGAAACTAGCATAAAACACTTGCGTCACCACATTGCACCAGGTCTATAATAGGACCCAAATTGTGTATTTTAATAGATGCCAGTAAACAGTTAGGGCAATTTGTTATCATCATCTATTTATTGGTGCAGCTGTCAGCATAAACATTGGATTGACATTAGAAACAAATCTGAAAATAAAAGCATCAGTCTGAGATTCAAAAGTTCAATATTAAATGACTGGGGGAATTGTTGAGGGAGCTTTAAAAATAAACCTTGATTGGAACATCTCTATTATAAATATGTATGTAAACAGAGCAAACGAAACGGAGGTTTGCATAGGCAACAGTGAAGCAGCAGCTTTGCTTGCATATGCTGAGAGACTGCCGTATGGATGAGGCTCAGTCTGTGGTTTCTGGACCCCAATAACAGCTGCATCTTAGTCATAGACCACACACACACACGTGCTGTACACACACACACACACGCATGGCCCTGAGGGACAACAAGCGGCTTCAGCAATCAGGATACAACACTGAGAGGATCCCCACAAGCCAGACATCCAAACAAACTACTGCAGGTTGGATTCATTCCAATTATACAAAAAGAAACAATGGCTGCAATGGTAAACCCTGGCTTATAAATGCAGCTCTAAGACGTATGCTATATTTTACTCGATTGCAAAATAAAGTAATCAGCTATATACAGTTGAAGTCAAAATGATTAGCTGTGCTGTGATTTATTTTTTCTTTTGAAATATTTCCCAAATTATGTTTGCAAAGAATTTTTCACAGTTTTTCCTATAATATTTTTTCTTCTGGAGAAAGTCTTGTTTGTTTTATTTCAGCTAGAATAAAAGCAGTTTTACATTTTTATTAAAAAATATATATATATTGGTCAATATTATTAGCTCCCTTAAGCAATTTTTTTTTTTTGATTGTCTACAGAATAAACCAATGTTATACAATGATTTGCCTATATAACCTAGTTAAGCCTTTAAATGTCACTTTAAGCTGAATACTAGTATCTTGAAAAATATCTAGTAAAATATTATGTACTGTCATCATGGCAAAGATAAAAGAAACCAGTTATTAGAAATTACTTATTAAAACTATTATGTTTAGAAATGTGTTGAAAAAATATTTCTGTTAAACAAAAATTGGGGAAAAAAATATACAGGAGGGCTAATAATTCTGACTTCAACTGTATATATGGTGCCTGCATCACACATTAAGAAATATTTGAACAATGCTTTTGACCACAGTGTTGGACCCAGTCCCAAGTGAACACACTTTCAGCCAATCAGCAGTAAGGGGCGGGTCTAGTATTGAAAGTAGAGACATCAAAAAGAGGCAGAGTCTTCCTGCGTTATGGGTGTTTGTTTTGGTGGTTTCAAATATAAATATAGTTTAGCAAAATTTGCTAAGTGCAACTTCATTCATTCATTTTCCTTCGGCTTAGTTCCTTTACTCATCACACAGCGGAATGAACCGCCAACTTATCCAGCATATGTTTTACACAGCGGATGCCTATCCAGCTGCAACATCCATACACACTCATTCACACACATACACTACGGCCAATTTAGTTTATATATTTCACTAATACTGCATGTCTTTGGACTGGGGCAGGGGAGGGGGTAGGGCGATACCGGAGCACCCGAGGAAACCCACGTCAACACGGGGAGAACATGCAAACTCCACACAGAAATGCCAGCTGACCCAGCCAAGACTCGAACCAGCGACCTTCTTGCTGTGAGGCGACAGCGCTAACCACTGAGCCACCGTGCCGGCCCAATTTTATATACATACAATGCTAAATCAAACATTTCAAATTTTACTATTTAAAAATTATACCAAAATAATGCAGTCTTGTTGAAATTAAAGTACTTTTTTCCAACATCAAACAGTAAAGAATAGGAAGATAATTGAAAAATGAAGAAAAGAACAACTTCCAAGTCTGTCTTATAGGGATAGTTCATCAAAAAATGAAAATTTACTATCTATTTACTCACTCTCAAGTGATTATAAGCCTAGTTTCTTTATTTTGTTCAACACAAAAGAAGACATTTTGAAGAAAGCTGAAAACATGTAACCATTGACCTCCATAGTAGGAAAAACAAATACTATGGAAGGCAATAGTTACATGTTTTCAGCTTTCTTCAAAATATCTTCTTTTGTGTTTAACATAAAAAAAAGTAGTGAAGGGAAAGTAAATGACGATGGGATTTCCATTTTTGGGTGAACTATCCCTTTAAGCACACAAGCAGAACTAACACAACTCACACATATTTGAAAGCAACAAGTGTTAAAGCTATGAATTATTTGGCAGCTTTGTGTATCAACTATACTACACTTCCTTTTCCAGTATCCACTTTCAGTCTGTATTATACGAAAGAGGCCCGAATAATGTCACGCCTGCTTGCCTACTATATGTCAGCTTTTGATCTGAAGCACTGAAAGGGTGAATACATACAGTCTATTGCAAATGTTTACACAGATCTCATATTACGGGGCCGGTACTGGTACTGAACAGCAACCTGCACAAAGCTCCCCACAATAGAAAGCCTGTATTAAAGCGACTTGGCTGATGGTTATTCACTCGGCTGGAAAGTGCACTGAAAAGCTCTTTCGCCTTTGTTATAATCTAGCAACAGGGTCACACAGGTGATTCAGGTTCAGATGGAGGAGAAAGACGGTCAACAAAAGAATAGAATGAAGAAAAAACTTGAATAAAGAGGACAGATGGGGAAAAAAAAGATTGTGATTTGACCCAGGAGTAGCTCATGTTTCCATCCTGGTCAGGGACTAATTAACCTGTACTAAATTTGGCACTCCTGAAATAGACAAAATCTTTATCTATTTGTTCAAAATATTAACCAACAAACTGCTCTTGTTGAGAGCAAACAGCACAGTTTGTTCAATTTGCATCAATTTGTTAATTTTTTTTTTTACAATTTTAAAAAATTCACCACGTGGCTTTAACTAAGCAAATAGGAACAAGCCTCCCATTGGATAACTACTGCATGGATTGTTATGTTTCAGCTGGTAATAAGTTCAGCATTCATACCTTTCCCAAGTCAATTTTAAGCACTTTCCAGGTGCCTTTTCAAACTTTTCAGCACATTCCAAGTTTGCCAAATTATATATTTAAATACATATGCATACTTCATCACATTATATTTGAATTGTTATATTATAAATTGCTATATATTATTATATTTGTCATAGTATAGTATTCTACAGACACATTTTGCTGGCATGTTTCCCCAAAGCCCAGCACTAAATAGTCTTCTTTTTTAGAATGATTTAAATTGTATGCATTGTTCACTCGTGAACTGAAAAAGTACATTTTGTATTCAATTACTGCTTAATCAAATAGATAATAAATAAATAGAGGCAAATCACATTACATGCACATGAACAGATCCCAGAGTTATTAATTTATGCAAAATATTTATTTTGTTTTATGTAAATGGACAATTATTATTTCATATTTTGTAAGATACATAATTATGAAAGCAACACAATTACATTTTCAAGCAGCTTCATGCACTTTCAAACCTTGAAAATACTACATTAGAATTCACTGCAAGTTTTTAACCCTAACTGATGCAGAGTGTAACTTCTCATTTCTTAAACAACCATGTCAGAAGACAAATCCTGTGGTTGTAGAAAATATTTTCATCTTTTTAATAATTTGAAGGGTTAAATTATTGGTATGCATTAAGTAAAGAAATCTAAGCAGATTTCTGAATCTACTAAAATGTTGTTAAGAACTGTCCAAAACCTTGTTAAAAGCTGGAAGGAAAGTGTGTCCTCTAAGGAAGAAATGTGGTCGACAAAAAAAATAAAAATAAAAATGCTTGAGATCGACGATCGCTTAAATGTCTGGACAAATCATATTGCACAAAAACAGTAGAACTTACTGCTATGTTTAATAGTGAAAGTAAGAACATTTCCACAAGCAAAATGTGAAAGGAGCTCATGACATTGGGACTAAACTGTCATCATGTGGTCTGATGAATCCAGATGTGATGGCATATCTGGGTAAGAAGAGAGTCGGAAGAAGTGATCCACCCATAAAGCCTAGATTTTTTCTTCCCTGATGGCACGGGCATATTTTAAGATGAAAATCCCAGGATTCATTGGGTTCAAACTGTGAAAAATACAATTTTTACACATGGATTGGCCACCAAATCCAGACCTTAACCCTATTGAGAATCATTGGGATGTGCTGGAGAAGACTTAGCACAGAGGTCCAACCCTCCCATCATTAAGATATTGCCGAAAAATGTATGCAAATCTGAAACGAATAAATGTTGTAATCAAAGCTAAATGCAGTCCAACTAAATATTAGAGTGCACCATTTTTGGGGGAATGGGCAGTGTGTATGTGTGTGCAATTATTGACACCCCTAATAATTCTTATAAGCAAAACATTTTTGAAGTATACTTTTATTGATATTTTATTTCTTTTTTATTATATATGAGTGACTAGGAACAGGAAATTGTTTAACCACAACCTCCTTGTTTATAGAGTAATATATATGAGGTAAAACACAGGCCGAACTCACCCAGTTATTCATCACAATGGGTGAAGCCAAAAAACAGAGCTGTGGTTTGAGGCAAAATGTCACACAAAATATGGCTATAAAATGCACTTTTCCTCCATCAGGACAATAATTAAGAAATTTCAGGCAACTGGGAGTGTTATGAATCAGCCTGAAAAGTGGATGTGAGTCTATCTTGTCCCAATGTATTCAGTTCGACCAAAATATACCAAAGAATCACAGCTGGAGAACTGGAGAGATTGCAGAAAATTCTCCAAAACTACAATCTAACATCACCACAAATTGTTTAAAAGGGTTTCAAGAATAAAGCCTCTTCTCCCATCCAAAAAAAAAACTAAACAAAACAAGTATCTTCCGTTTTTTATTTCATATTTAGAGTAATAAGATCAAAAGTTTGAACAGTAAAGACATTTTACACATCAAACTTTGCTCATATTTACCAAGGGTGCTAATATTAGCGGAGGACCCTGTATGTTCACACCCTGTGAGCTTGTGAAAAAGACCAATTGGCAGTGCAGTTTTAAAGCAATTATCAATGCACAAGGCTCCATTGATGAGCACGTCCAGGCCAGGACTCAGACTCTCCTCTGTGTGCCTCTGGGAAGGCTGTGTGTGCGTGTGCGTGTGTGTGTGTGTGTGTGGAAAACACTGCTGTCTGTTGTCCCGAATGCAGACCCTGCCTACAGAGAGCATAAACACACACTCTTTGGGTTGTTGGTAGCAGTTCCCATCACCGTGTGAGATGATATCACACATGCACCGGCCGCTGAAAAACAAACACTCTGATGTGAAAAAGATTATAAATGAAAAGAGCTGTATTGTTAGGTGTAAGTGACTAGCGAATGAGGCGTACAGTTGACCGATTGTGAGCAGGTCAGTTTTAGGTTGCTTTAATTGTATAAATAAGATTTCTAATTTTTGAAAGCAGCATTTATTTTAAAACTCTACTATTCATTTTCATCAATTTAATGCATCCCTATAGAACAAAAGTACTGTATGTTAGCTCTTAGCAGTGATGGGAATAACAGTGCTATAAATAAACAGCGTTACTAACGGCGATACTTTCTTCAGTAACGAGTAATCAAATGAATTACTGTTTCCCCCGTTACAACGCCGTTACTGTTACTGACAATAAAATGCACATTACTATAATTGAGAACACTGAAGCAGTTTTCATGCGAGCAGCGTATCTCTCAGCCATAGGACTCTCTTTCTCTGGGGTGGGACTGTGAGTGTGTTTGGGGCTGGGGCAGGACACATAACCAACCAGTGATGATGATTGGTGAGTCTGTGAACGTGGTGTAACTGAGAACGTGATGATTGGCTTAGATAGAGTAGCCTACATTTCCATCGTTTGCTAATCAGAGGCAGAGTAGGGCGGGTGTTTACACAAGGACATGCACAGTCAGTGGCACACACCAATGACCAGGAGTCAGAATGATGGCAAATCCAACAAGATCAAAGGCAACGTTTGCAAACTGGAAGTATAAGAACTACTTTTCCCTCGTCGATGTGAAAGGCAAGAATGTTTATGTATCGTGCAACCTACTGTATGCCCAGGAAAAAAAGAGTCTCTCTGTGTCGGTGACAAGTAAGTCTAATCTAATGAAACACCTCACGTCGTCAAATGCAGCCATAAAATTGTTAGGCGTAAGTGACAGTTACGAACTCAGTTACTATTTGTGAGAAGTAACCATAACTAATTACTCTTTTAAAGGACCGTGCCCAACACTGGCTCTTAGTTTGCATCAGTTCATTTTAAAATATTTGTGTGATTTGATTCTGGTTGGACAGCAGAAAACATATTGTTTTGAATAAGACAGGCCCAAAAAATGCTTAATTTGTTTTCTAGAGAAAATAGGTAATATTCCCTATTTAATAAATAACACTTCAGTGGACAAATTAAAATCCAATGAAGACCATATTCAGTATGTACAGTAGCAGAGGCTCGGTTTTAAAAATTAACTTTGAAAAAGAGATATTAAACTAAAAAAAAAGCTGCAGGAAAAAGCAAACATTTACATTTCTAACTGCCACAGATATGTAAAGAGCTTGTCATTTACATAGCTAAGATAAACAGGGACTTCAATGAAGTCACACTAAAATGCACTTTTACACTTATAATTTAAATTGACATCTACAGTTGCATAAAAAAACTTGCAAAGGTATAAATTTGCACAGAAGGTTCAATAAAGGATTTTTTAAAAACATTCTGTACTAAAATACATATATTTTTGCAAAGAGCTAAAAGGGACAATAGGGCTGGGCGATATGGCAAAAATGTGAAATCTTGATAATTATTTTCCATATTGAACGATAACTATATATATTTCGATACAAGTTGTTGCCTCCAGATTTAAAAGAGTACCCCAACAATGACTGAAGCCACAAAAATAAGAGGGTCCATTAAATGGCATAACATATTTTTCGGCCGATAAATTTTCTATGGCCAAAAATTCGGTACATCTCTAATACCATCACACTTTTAGATTCCCATTGTTGCACATTTCTGCTGTGTGATTGGCTCTTAGATCATAATAGAGTGAAAAAAGTCCAGAGCTTATCATTGTTATTGACATAAATTTTATCGCAATTCGATATAATATCGTTTATCGGCCCAGCCCTAAGGGACAGTTCATCCAAAAATGAAAATGATCATCATTTACTCATTCTCCACTTGTTCCAAACCTGTTTGAATTTCCTTCTTCTCTTGAAGAAAAATAAAAAACAGTCATTGACTTCCACAGTATGTTTTGTTCCTACCATAGATGTTAATGGCTGCTTATTTTCAACATTCTTCAGGATATCTTGTTTTGTGTTCAATAGAAGAAAGAAAATTCGAAATAAGAAAGAAAAGTTTAGATGCACTCGAGTGTGAGTAAATGGGGAGAAAATGTAATTCCAGGGAAAACTCTCTCTTAAATTTTTTAAGTCCAAAACACACTTTTTGAAGTCACTGAACATGTTATAACAAATACAGTATAATCAAAAAACACAGTGATGCAGTGGCTAATGCATTAAACTGTAGAGCTTATGCAGACAATGCAGGTCTGAGAAATGTGAGGAGTCCAGATCTTTCTCTTTCAAACTAAACATATTTCTTTAATGTATCTATCCAATAAAGATTATAAAAGCACATGGTACAGTAACATCCAATACAAAGCTGCATTCTTGCATGTACAGTTGAAGTCAGAATTATTAGCCCTCCTGTATATTTTTCCCCCAATTTCTGTTTAACGGAAATAAGATTTTTCCAACACATTTCTAAGCATAATAGTTCATTTATTTTCTTTTCAGCTTAGTCCCTTTATTAATCTTGGGTCGCCAGAGCGGAATGAACCGCCAACTTATCCAGCATATGTTTTACGCAGCGGATGCCCTTCCAGCTGCAACCCACCACTGGGAAACCATACACACTCATTTACACACATACACTACGGACAATTTAGCCTACCCAATTCACCTATACGCATGTCTTTGGACTTGTGGGGAAAACCGGAGAACCCGGAGGAAACCCACGCGAACACTGGGAGTAAATGCAAACTCCACACAGAAATGCCAACTGACCCAGCCAAGACTTGAACCAGCGACCTTCTTGCTGTGAGGCGAACGTGCTACCCACTGCGCCACCGTGCAGCCCAACATAATAGTTTTAATAACTAATTTCTAATAACTGATTTATTTTATTTTAGTCATTGTATAATATTGGTTTGCTCTGTAGACAATCAAAAAATATATTGCTTAAGGCTGCTAATAATTTTACCCTTAAAATGGTTATTAAAATATAAACAAATGATTTTATTCTAGCCTAAATAAAGCAAATAAGACTTTCTCCAGAAGAAAAAATATTATTGGTAATACTGTGAAAAATTCCGTGCCCTGTTAAACATCATCTGGGAAATAAAATAATAATAATATAATATTTTATAATATGGGAATAAAAATTCACAGGGGAGGGAATCATTTTGACTTCAACTGTAAGTCAACCGCTATACAGTCTGATGCTCTAAAGAGACTCCAAAGTTTCAAACAAAGGCTCTTCATAACACAGGCCCAAACACTAAAGTCTACACAGCGCCAAACGTGATCCAACGTCCCTTTTCAGAATCTGGCACCTCTGCCGTTCTCACAGCATATTTGTGGCGCTGAGGGAGAAACCGAAAAAGGCAGTGCCAGCAGACTCTGTAGAGCGCAGAGCATTCAGAAGTGTACCCAATAAAAACACATCTGGTTTGAAAGTGCACAGGCTCTCAATGCATACAGCACCAACAAAAAGCAGTACCACAAAAGCAGCGAATTTATGGCACGATAAGATGCTAATCAGTTAGTAAGGACATCGTTTTCGGTGCTTGACGTTGGTTTGACACTGTTATTTTCCTGCAAGATCTCAGTCAAAAAAAACAAAAAAACAAAAAACATGCAAAGTTCCAAAATCTGAGCGCATTGTAAAGAATGGTGTTTTTTTGTTTTTTTTGTTTGCAGTACAGTGCTATGAAGTCATTTGGCTGACAGCCCGTTTCCATCATTCTCTCCAGGCTGGGAGCCAAAGGAAACCGTTAGGATTTGAACAGCGGCTCCCAGACTGTCACTAAACTGAGATACCCCTACAGTTCTTGACCTCCACAACACACACACACACACACACACACACAAACTTGTGCACAAACTCCATTTACAGTCAAAACATTGTATCGGAGCTTTTTCCCAGAGGCACTGCTCCAAAGCAACAGCCATCCAGTCTTTTGGAGTCATTAAGAGTGAAAAAGTGCTCCGGACCGGCCAGAGAAATGTACTGAATCAAACGTGTTGGAATGAAGTCAGCATTTGCAAACCATTTCTGAGATACAGTACTGTTCAAATGTTCAGGGTGGGTAAGATGGCTTTTGTTTTGAGGAATGTGATACTTTAATTCAGGATGGATGCATTAAATGTATCCATTATGAAAGAAAATACTTTTTTTACTAACCGTGTATTAAGTGTTTTTTTAATAGGGACAACAATAGAAATTGGTTTTATAAATGCTTATGTGACACTAAAGACTGGAAAAACGGCTGCTGAAAATTCAGCTGTCAAATAAACAAATTCAAATAAACTAAATTAGCCTCCTGTCCAACTACTACTACTATTATATATCTAAAAAATGGCAAAAAAATATAAGTTAAATAAAAGGATAAAATATATACAGTGTAAATGCAGATTGGAATAATATTATTACAATGGAATTGTCATTGTATTTTACAATTATCACTATGTTTGATTTTTTTTTTTTATAATTAAAGAAGCCTTGGTAAGCATAAAAGACTTTCATAAATAAATAAAAAAATTGCAAAAATCCAAGCGTTTGAAATGTAGTGTATCAATTACCTCTATAGTGAAACAAACATATTCAATAAAAAAAAGAGTGGTCAGAGACTTTGGCTGCGCCCGAAACCGCCTACTACTCAGTATGAATTTAAACTTACTACTCGGCCGTTAGAAAAGTACGTTCTATACAGTATGAATGTGAGCAGTATGAATGAAATTCGGACGTACTACATCTGCCATTTTGTCATGATCACGTGACCTACCCGCGTCAGTTGCATCGCTTCACTCCCACTCATGAATTCTCTCACGGGGCATCATGGGACAGCTATAGCGTCCATCTGATGTGCATTTCAGAATCTCGCCGTAAGTAGTAGGTCATCCATTTTATCAATAAGGACACGATTTGATTATGAAAAGCATACAATGGTTCAAATAAGAGAAATTGATCACTTGTAAAGGAGAGCCATTTTGGAGTAATTTTTGCAAAGAATAATGTAGCGCACCTGTGTTGGTCGAAATGGTCGTCAATCATCATACTGATGTCGCATGGCGCACCAATCGGGAGCTGGTCCGCAGCATTTAAAAAGCATTCGCTTGCAGCTGTTCAGCAGGAGCACCTGATTCAACACCTCCCTTGTGTTAACCAGTCTGTTCTTTCGTGTTCGTATTATTTTTTTGTTGTTTAATTTGTCTCTCGTTTAAGTGCTTTATTGTTAAGATAAGCTTTTGTAGCTCAATTTACTGGATTATTAGGAAGTCGAACAATCTTTATGAGAATTGGATTATTAGATAAGCTGTTGTTTTGCTAATTGCTAACAGTGTGTACTTTACGAGAACTATAATAGTTCTGAGTAGAATCGTCTTTTGTGTTAGTTTATGGAAGAGTTGTCACACCTGTAATTATGTTTTAAATAGTTTAAGTAGTTTAGTAAGATTACAGTTTTGTTTCTACATTTTTTCTTTGGTTAGTTAGTGTAGTGGTTTGGGGTGTAGTTAGACTGTTTTATTATATTTTTTCTTTGTTTTGGCAACACTCCTGTTTTTCGTTTGATTCGGTCATTTAAATTACATTCCAAATTCCTATATACATTGTTTAATATCATTGTTTAATACATTTTTATTTTTGTTTCACATATCCGTTTGTTGTGATTTCTCTTATTTTCACCCAGCACCAGTAGAAACTCACTTAATGTTACGTCTCATCCAATATAACAACATAAACACGTAACAGCAATGATGAACCATTAAGAGTAAGTCTAAAAATTCAGTTCACATTGATCTGAAATGTACATATATGCTGAATCAAATGACTCGCTGACATTGACCACAGGTATTCAAATTCAAAAGTGCAAAATGAGCAACACTTTCTCAATATGTCCTTCAGCCTACAGTGCAATTTATTGAAATCTGCAAAAACGTATTTCAACATACACTGTAAAAAAAAAAATGATATTACAAAAAGTCACCACAACAAAAGTTTTTACGTTACTCTAACTTATTTTAATAGGTTAATCAGGTTTCGACTGCATTTTAAAAAAAAATTAACTTAATATGTTTAGTCACTTTGATTGAGTTAAGATGACTTTTCAAAAAATGAATTTAAAGCAGAAAAATTGTAAAAAATTTAAGGCGGCAACCATTTTTACAGTGTACGCTTGACTGCATTTTTTGTAGGCAAATGAACACTACGGGGTAGTATGATGTAAACCAATTTTGCATCTTTTGACACAAATCATATTTACAGGGACATATTAACAAATAAAGCATTATTTTCATGAAAAAACAACTGTAAATAAATACCACATTGATGCAGAGCACTCAGGTTTTGAGTCCGGTGAGGCACATTTCCAATAAAAAAAGATGTAAAAGTAATGTAAAATCAAGGTAAAATGAATGACTGAAACATACAAAACATACAACATACAAAACAGTACAAAACATACAAAAATTTAGGCAATAGGAGGGCGGGCATGGTCAAACGTCTATCAAAAGGGGATAATGGATCAGGAGAACGGCAGCTTGTAAGTAGGTCAATTGGCAAATGACTAACACTGTCTTTGCAGTGATCGGGCAGGAGAGACGCCATAAAACTATTCCAGCAAATGCCACGGGAAGAGAGAGAACTGGCGGGGAACCTATGCACCTACGCTACCGTATCAGTTCAGTCAAAGAAGGGTGAATCCGGCTTCAGCTACTGCGACCCCCGCTGCTGGAATCAGCTTCCAGAAATGATCAGATGTGCTCCAACATTAGGCACATTCAAATCAGGACTTAAAACACATCTGTTTAGCTGTGCCTTTACTGAATGGGCACTGTGCTACATCCGACAGATCGCACTAGTATCTCTTTCTTTTCTCTTTTATTCCTTTAAAACCTGTTTTAACACATTTTAATCTGTTTTTAATCATTTTTATTCTTTTTTGTTTTTATTTTCATTTATTCATTTTCCTTCGGCTTAGTCCCTTTATTCATCAGGGGTCACCACAGCAGAATGAACCACCAACTTATCCAGCATATGTTTTACACAGCGGATGCCCTTCCAGCTGCAACCCAGTACTGGGAAACATCCATACACACCCGGAGGAAACCCACGCCAACATTGGGAGAACATGCAAACTCCACACAGAAATGCCAACTGACCCAGCCGAGACTCGAACCAGCAACCTTCTTGCTCTGAGGCGACAGTGCTACCACTGAGCCACCACTATTTTCTTTGTTTCTTTTACTCTTGTTTATGTAAAGCACTTTGAATTACCATTGTGAATGAAATGTGCTATATTAATAAACTTACCTTGCCCTGCCTATCACTAGTACACAGCGCCCTCTAGTGGATCTGACATCTGAAACATGTAAATAATGTACTCGGAGCAATGTATTTTACGTTTCGCAAAAATTTAGGCTGAGGCACGCATTTTCAAAGAGCCTGATCTGAAAATGAGTCATGAATTGTCACATAAGAGTCACTTGGTTCAATAGTTTATCGCAAGATAAAGATCTGAGGTTTACAAAGACATGCTAATGGGTGTAAATACTGATCTCCTTCATTGCCTGATCAAAACGGTCGTTCAGAGCCTCTGGGTGTTTGTCTGCTGAACCACATTAAACAGCTGAAAACAAGCCACACCTTGTGTTCACACACACAAACACACTCTCCCTCAGACAGTATGAAATGATGTGTGAATGTCAGATGTCTCAGGCCAACAAAAGAGGCAAATAAGACATGTTCAAAGAACAGCTGACTGCAGGGACTACTGAATGAAACTCTGTATACCGCATACAGAGCATAAATGAGATCTGTACTGAAACCAATGTAAAACTGCTGTCTGTATATTAAAACTAAAGCCAATAAAGGTAATTTTTTTGAATAAAATGTTATCTAAAAAACCTAAAAGTTAAGCCAATTTAATGTATGGTAATAAAAACATTACTACACTATTTACAATTATTATATATTGTATTATTTATGGTAATTACAAATCAAATTAAAAATGTCAAAAATAAATGTAAATGTTTTAATCAGTTAGTAGTTGCCATGTCAATAATTCTCATTTTCCCACAGCCTGTGTGCATTAGAAAAATCTCAAACTGTGCACAGATCAGAACATGAACTTATCATAATCTTCAAGATCGGTGTATCTAATGAGAAATACCATTAATTTACACAAATACACATTTTCTCAGTATTTCTCTCATGAGAGCACCAGGAGCGCTGGTTTATGTGTTTTTTCATGAACATAGTGTGATTATTCAGCACAAGATATAAAATAATAAATATATTAATGTTTTTTCAAAACAATACATAATACATCTTCATTTAATAAATAAATTGTGATTAGTTTTTTTATATTGTCATTGTTCTTAAACCCCCAAAAACCTGTAAGCTTTTATTTTGTGTGTGTGTGTGTGTGTGTGTGTGTGTGTGTGTGTGTGTGTGTGTACAGTAAATAAACTGACTAGATTTACAATGAATGAAGCATCACAGTTTTGCTCTTGGCTCTGTAACGTTCACTGAACAGCCTGTTTATACTTTCAGTTTATGCTTTCAATTGATCAACCTAAACTAGTCGCTGTGCATTAATGTTTTTATTTTTGGTTGGACTGAATTTAATAATTAATATAAAGCTACACAATTTTGTACATGGCTTATGGGATAGTTAACCCAGAATTTTAATTTAAACTCATCCTCCAGACTGGGTTGGTTTCCTCTGTTGAACACAAAGGAAGATATTTTGAAGAATGTTGGAAAAAAAATAGGCATTGACTTCCATGGTATAGGAACAAAAGAATACTATGAAAGTCAATGTCTGTTTTTTCCCCCAACATGTTTCAAAATATCTTTGTGTTCAACAGAAAAAAGAAACTCATAAAAATAACTCACACTAGTTGAGTGTGAGTAAACAGTGAGGAAATTTTCTTTTTGGGGTGAACTATCACTTTAAGGGGAAATTTAGACTTTAAAGCTCAGATATAGTTTATATTACTCTCACACAAACTACACACACACACACACACAAGAGTGCTATTACAAACACAGAAAGTGTCTACTTCAATGTTTCAAATGAATTTCAACATTCTGTACTTATTAAAATATATTAAAGAATAAGTGATCATGTTTTTTATTTGTGTTATGTTTTATGTTTTACACATTTGATTAGGGCGTCACGGTGGTGCAGTGGGTAGCACGTTCGCCTCACAGCAAGAAGGTCGCTGGTTCGAGCCTCGGCTGGGTCAGTTGGCGTTTCTGTGTGGAGTTTGCATGTTCTCCCCGTGTTCGCGTGGGTTTCCTCCGGGTGCTCCGGTTTCCCCCACAAGTCCAAAAACATGTGGTACAGGTGAATTGGGTAAGCTAAATTGACCGTAATGTATGTGTGTGAATGAATGTGTATGGATGTTTCCCAGTGATGGGTTGCAGCTGGAAGGGCATCCGCTGTGTAAAACATATGCTGGATAAGTTGGTGGTTCATTCCGCTGTGGCGACCCCTGATTAATAAAGGGACTAAGCCGAAAAGAAAATGAATGACATTTGATTAGAAATTTTATTTATTAAAACTTCTTGCTGCCAAATGGGTAAAATCAAGTATTTCGAAAGATGGCAGCAAAGTATACTGTAAATATTAAAAATGACTGTTATTCTCTTAAACAGTGTTGGGTAAGTTACTTAAGTAATTAATACATTACAATTACATCCTTACAATTATATTTAAAGTACTTTTCTAATCACTTTGTCTGAAAAACTTGACTCAACACTACTTAAAATCCTTATAAATCCCAATGCGTAGACTGTACAAACACGTTTAACTTTTTAAATTCAAGTCAAATAGAGCCTCTAATCTGTATTAAAAATGAAACATTATACATATCAGAATACAAAACAGTTCAAAGTATCGACACAATATTTCATATGTATCCTATAATGTCATTCATTTCTCACTCGACTCATTTAGTTTTTCAGTAAGCTGTTTGTTCAATTGCCTTAAATGTATAACTGTCTTTAGTTGAAAAATAGAATTATTCTGAAAAATATATTTGTATAACAAAAAAAACAATTCCTCTGCTTCTCTGAATTGCTCTATACAGAACTGCTGAATTTATACACGGCATTAAAGACAATTACATTATAATTTAAAGTAACAGTTAGTTGAAGTAACTGAAAAGTAACTGTTACTTTAAATGACTTATCAACTGAAAAAAGTACAGTAACTACTCACACCAAACACTAGTTTATAAAAACGAACTTAAATATCACCTATACATCACCTCTATGCTATAAAACTGCAGGTTAACTATGTTTATATATAATACCTTATATTTGATTCTAACTCTAACTAATCAAAACTAATTTGATTGTAATGCAATAATGTGCTGATTTGAAACAATAATTATTGTAAAAAGCACTATAAAAATAAGCTTGAATTGAATATGTTTTTTATTATGATGTCTGACAATATAATTTGGCATATGTAAACAATTGTTACACTGAATTACACTGTAGTGGGAGTCAAGTATAAATCATAGTAAAATGTCTGACGTTTAATATGTTTGCTCATCAAATAAAAATAAACAGAACACATTCAAATGTACTGTACAAAAAAGAAAAAAAAAGCATTAATCTGTATAACACAACAACAGCTTTGCCACAGAAGCTGTAGTTGAAACCGTAAAGATTGAAGCACTGAATGGTCAGCATTAGAGATCTCCTTACCTTAATTAAAACTACATCCACAGTTGTCTCTCCTTTGGCGCACAAACTATACCTCCGCTTGTATCGCTCGTACATCTTTCCAACACGCGGCGCCGGGAGAAACTGTGACAGTGAACAAAGTTTATTTCCCACATGAGCTCCTGACAGGCACAAACTCCACGGCTCAAGCCTTTGGAAAAATGAGACGTTGCTAATCTTTCACATCTGTGTGAAGGTCCGGCCCCCTTTCCCTTGCTCTTCCCCCACTGCCCTCTCTCTCTCTCTCACACACACACTCATATGCAAACATGAGTCTCTTTTCCGTGCGTCTGCCACAATATCCCACTATATTGGCTCACTCTCACATATTTGCACATGCACCAACGGAATGCTTTTTAATTTCCACAGTTCATTTATTTAGTTTAATCAACTGGATAAAGTGAAATATGTTTACAATTTTTGTAGACGCAAATTATATTATTAAGTGCACACAGTTTTCTTGTTTTCTTTTTTACACTTTGGTGTGAGCAGTTGTCCTTTTTTTTGGTAATTTTGTACCTACTAATAGGAAAACTAAGATAAGTTTCGTTCTTTCGCAAGTTGTCATTAAATTAAATTGGTAATAATTTGGAAATAATGAATAATAACAACACAAGCTAAGAAAAGGAAGTTGCTAATTTCCATTACATTTATTCTGAAATACTTAAAAAGTACAAAAAATTTTACTAATAAAATAGTTAAGGGTAATTAAAATAGTGGTACAATATTTACAATTATACACTACCTGACAAAAGTCTTGATTTAAGTAACTTTGATTTAAGTAACTTTGCCATTCCAGATGACTTTATTAATACGTTATTTGAGTCATTGCAGAGATGTATGGACGCAGTCCTCCAAGCTCATGGGAGTCATACAGAATATTAATTCATTTTCCACTGCACCATGACTTTATATTCTGTACTGTACATTATGTCTGTTAAGTGATAAGACTTTTGTCTAAGCAAAGTCCGACCTTACTGTCCTAATTAAAGAATTAAAAATCAAGGCATGATCATGTTTTATTTTGGTAAAATAAGCATAATCTAGAGGCCTTTGCCTTTCATATAAGCCACTTCTGATATCAAATGATTAACTTGAAGTCAAGTTATTAGTTATTTTTTGTTGTTCCATAAACTTGGATAGGTGACAAGACTTTTGTCACATAGTGTACATACACATATTAAAATATAATAAATATTATATTTAAATAAAAATTTTATAAATTGGGGAAAGAAAATGGAAAGAAAGGTTAGAAAAAGAAACGATACTCAGTAAGGCAACATTTATAATTTTCATTTAGTATCTGAAGCACTAGAATTATGAAAAATAAAATAAAGGCAAAGCATTTGTTACCTGGATTACAATAAATGTTACATTAAATAAATTAAAATTACAATTATTTTTCTCATTTTCGTTTAGCTTCACTTAAAAATTACTGAATTAAAGCTGAAATTAAAATTATTAAAAATAAATGTAATAATAATAAAAAATAAAACAAAAAATAAAAATAAAACTAATTACTAAACCTAAAATTACAATGAGCCTAAAAATCATATTAAAATAACACTATAAATATACACATACATATATACATACATAGACCCACACACCTATAGTAATTACAAAAAAAAAAAAAAAGTATATTTTAATCAGTTAGTTGCCATGGAAACATTTCTGATTTACCCTCAAGTATTAAAATTACGAGCAGTGAAAACAAATTCACATTATAATTAAATACTTTAATCAATATACAGCTTCTGGTTGCCATGTCCTCAATATCAATTTCCCATGCTCTTGCTCTTTTGTAATATCCCTAAACTAACAAAAGCCAGTTCCTTGATGACATCATTATCCTTCAGGAAGTGACCTCATTTGGGTGGGAAAACAGCGCTGCTAATTATCAGCCAGTATTAGAAACGGATTTAAAGAATTCTGTGGCTTATTTCACTCTAAAACATTGCCAAAAATATTGAAATTGACAAATACATCCTTCTGTGAGCACAGGCTGACTTTATTTTTATCCTGCTAATTGTCCTGCTACTCTGTAAATAATCAAGTTTAAAATAAAATATCTTACGCCTGATATACCATTTTTTAGAAAATGCCCCCTTATTAGCATTTCAGTTAAAATAATATTAATAAATTTTTTTAAAATGTTTAAAAATCACCCTCTGTAGAAAAATCTTTATTTCCTTGCGTCTCATTTGTATTTCCTTTTTCTGAATGGATTGAGTTCAGAACAGGACATGCAGGAAAACCTGTCTGGTGGGGATTCACTGATAACAGCCCTTATATGTATGGGGGCAGTCGTGGCCTGGTGGTTAGAGTGTTGGACTCGTGATCCGAAGGTTGCT